>JAPZDY010000008.1:15562470-15597079 GCA_029783645.1 Ctenochaetus hawaiiensis
AAAATGCTAAATTATAAATGCTAAATTATACATTATAAATGAGACTGCGACAACTTTGATTGCAGTCTTATCCTAAGAACATGTTCTCAACATAAAGACTGAAGTGCATTTGACAATGCACTACCCTAGCTGATGTATGAGGTAACCAGGTGCTGCACTAAGTGGTGTGATTTTGTGATCAAATCATCCACGAGAAACATGTCATTGTCTCCTGCAAATGTCTTTTATGCAAGGCTGGCTTCACTACATTGTTCACCTCACCACATCTCATATCCCTCCCCTAACTCATACTTCAGTAGCATATGGTCATTCATTCACATACACACACAAACACACACATTTTACTGCATCTTATTCAGGGCATTTGCACAAAACTCATCAAGAGGAACAGATGTCATTATCAACAGAGATAAAGAATCATTACTTTGACAGCTTTACAAACAGCTATGTCACCCCGACTGTGGAAGACAAATGAGGGGATGCCGCTTTGTGATGATCTGAACTGTAATTTTTGTGCATGTGCAAGCACATACTGCCGACTTTTACTGCACAGTCGTTATTTTCAGAAAGTTGCCTTTAACCAGCGTTTGCAGTACCCTTCATGCAGTTAGAGGCACGTCCTTGGCAGTGATACCCACTGGGGGGAAGAGGGAAAAAGCAAGAACGAGAGAGAGGCAACAGAAAATGAAAAATAGACAGAACAGCAAGCAGGGTGAAGGAAGCAAAGGCTGCTTTATTATCTAAAGCTTGAAACTGCATATAAGACCCTCAGTATACTTAACAAGACAATTAAACTAACACGTATAACACCTGTACATAAAATAAATAAGAAAACATACACATTAAAGTAAGAGGACTAATGAAGCTGCAATTAAAAAAATTTTACTAGCCTTCATAAATCTTCCTGCAATATGTACAGTCAGTGCATACTAATGACCAAAAATGATGTTAGATTTGAATATGATTTGCTGATTCAGTTTACTGTTTGTTTGCAGTAAAGTTTATATAAATTATATCTCCTCTGCTCACAGTTTTAGTTTTCTTGTAGTTAGAGAAATAATGGAATATGAATTTGTGGTCTACTGCTGCACTATACAGGTCAACCAAATAAGCTCTGGGTGTTAATCACCTCATTAAGTTATATATGTTTGCAAAACTAGCACATATAGGTTACTACATAAAATTAAGGAGAACATTTTATTTACTCAGACAGATGTACTTTCAGTTTTTTCCAACCTCAAATGGCAAACAGTCAAGCATTGCCTGAGATCACCAATGTCTCTATAATTTGAATATTTTACATGTTTTGATGATTAGTTATCTGTAAAGCAGCATTTATTATAATATGATGAAAGAGCTGTTATCTGTGGCTGATGTTTAGCAGGTAAAATGTTGTATTGTCTTAGTTTAGGCTGTTAGCATGCTAACATTTATTAGTTAGCCATAAACTCAGGGTACTTCTGAGGCTAATAGAGATGCTGTTTATTTGTTAAGTATTTGGGACCACTTCTGTTTATACAAAACAGCATAGCTATCCATTTAATACACTTTCAGTCTGTGCAAAGATAGACTCACCAGTCTGCCAAGGCTGCCAACGTTAGAGCAACACTGGCAGTGTGGTTAAAAATTACCAAGACAAGTAGTGTTGTAGGGTAGATTGCTGGAGCTTGCAAGTGCAATTTCTCACGGTTGTCAAACCAGCTTTTTCAAACCCTGTAGACCATGTGACCATAAGCAAAAGAAAATCCTTACCTGTGATATTCTATCACTCATGGATAATAGCAGGGAATATTTATTGCCAATATGACTGAATCAACCTACCTAACTCCTTTTTCTTCTTTTTCCCTTTCTCATATTAATGTGCTTTCCAAATTTTAGTAAGCTTGGCCCACATAATCATTCTGTGTATGTGCGTATTTCTGTGCATGTATGAAATCATTTAATGAACTAGGTGATTGCCTGTATCCCTGAAATTGCTTTTCTGACACCACAAGAAAAATCACCTAAGTCGTTTTCAGAGATGGTAGGAACCATGCTGGTGTGACAAATTCCACAGCAAACTGAACATTTGAACAAGAATTAATAAGCATTTAATCTTAGTCAAACTGTTGGGGAGTATATTAATCTATAGTTTGTAGTTTATCTTGAAAGTTAAATCAGATTCAGTGTTATTTTTCAGATTACGGGGAAGGCTTACCGACTGGCTGACAGTTAGGAAAACATCTAGATAATCACTTAGATACCACAAGCCTGTTCAGTTTGTTGATATAAAATTCAAATAGACCACACAAGATAATTTTGTTTGCATACACTATCACTCACTTCTTGCAAACAGTGAAATCAGCAGGTCCTGTAACACTGGCACATTTTTGACTTTGTAGAACAGCATATTAGACTCAAATCAATTGACATCAAATTATTTTGCTGACTTTCAACTGTAATCTTTAACAGTGGCTTCCTGCTTCCAAAACCCCCCCAAAAAGAATTGGTCATAGCAGTTACAAAAACATGTAACTCACATGCTGATGATGATCAAGCAATGTCACTTCATTAGGCTTACTCACTCAGTTATATCTGCACCTGCCACATGCACATTACTTTGCAGCACTCTGTCGGTGTGCAATAGTAACAGTTTGCATGTTCATCACACCTTTGCCATCAGATTAGGAAGGCAGAAACTGTTTTTTTTATACAATAATTAATAATTTTATACAATTTAAGGACACAAAAAGCATACTGATAGGTAAACTTCAACTTGTAATTAAATTAGGGTTATTACATTTCATTTCTTGTTTAAAATCTTTTAAAGTTAATGACATGCATGAACAGATGCTTGATGCTTAGTTTAAATGGTTTTATGACCTTTTTAGTCTTAAGCTTGTGAAATTCCTCCACAATTGAACTGATGTCTGTTTTAAGTTTCACTTGCTTTTTATTAATTCAATTCTGTTTAAATGTTTAAATGTTTTCCTGAGCTCTTAGTATCTAATAGCCACCACAGTTTTAAATTAATAATTCAAAATACTGGTTTGTACACAAGGCACTAAGGACACAGCTGGGCTTGAAGCATTTTTCATTATAGTGCATGAGGTATTTCAACTTTTGTATTTACAATGTGATGCATACTGACTTAGGAAGCATTTTGTTCTCATGTACAATCATTGTTAAAATCATTTAAGCAAAAGATATTGTGAATAGGTATGCCTATTTGTTCTATTGCAAATGTGTTTTTACAGAATCTACATACAGTTTGTAATTAGAGGGATAAATCCAATTACACTAATCTATCCACGAGTTTTTAAGAGTTTCTGTGCCTAAGGCAAACCATAGAGCATACTAGAATCTCAAAAAACACCTGTATTCATATCTGTGCTGGATAGCATCTATTAACACCTGTTATGACAACTGAATGGGAATTAAATGCTCTTTGTGGAGTTGAGAAACAATTAATACTGATTATTTATTATTATTTGTGTTGTGGTGTGTCTGTGTTTGTCTGTGTGTGTGTGCCTAATGGCAGGATCTTATCACACAGTCAGAGGTTTATATAACAAGGTGCTATATTTGTGCTGTTAAAATACTTTGCCTTGGTTGTTTGCATGTTTTTGTCTGTTGCATGCGATATTATGTTCATTTTAGACTACTTTTAAATAAAATTTGATGATATTAATGGAAATCAAACAAAAAAGAATCCACTTAAATGTCTTAAACAGAAAACTATTGGTGTATTCTATATAAAGACAAAAGCCACAGCTCAAACTTACAGCCTCTTCCCAACATGTTCCCACTCTGCTGTGTGAATATCATACAAATGTTAGCTTTATTATCATACCAAATCCCTGCTCTCACTCTCTTCTCCCACACCCACTAATTTCGCTCTGACATGGTGTAATAAAGTTCTGATTAGGGAGCATGTGCTGATTTCATTAGAATGAAATCAGCACAAACCATGAGAGGATGGAGGTTTTCTGTGAATGCATTTCCCAGTAACTCAATCATTCCCACCCCTATTTGTCTAAAATTGGATTCATGTTTCACAGTTAGGACTGTGTTTTCTTCATTTCATCTGCTTCATTGTTTATAAAAGCTGGTTATGCTCAATGAAGGAACACTGGACAATGTCCGTGACAGCAGAAATTGTGACCACAGTGCTTTCATCCAGGCTCACACTGCATGAGCAAAAATAAACTTGATCTACTGGCCAATTTGGGTTCAGAGGCAGTTGCAACCAGCTGATATAGAAGGACCAAATTAAAAAGGTGTGAAACAGAGAGTGCTCATTGTGCTCACTGGCCAAGCATGGGAAAACTTTGGAGAAGTGAGAAAGAGTTTGTGACACATCAGGCTAACTGGACCTGTGGCTTCCTCATGTTGATGTATAATAAAGACAACACAGATAGTTTACACAATTTCTAGTCAGTTTCTATCTAGATTATGGTCAAAAATATGTCTGCCTCAGCTTCACAGCCGCTGCTTTTTCTTTTCTTGTTTTGTAACTACCTGCCCACTGCAGCCTAATCAGACTACCCACATTACCACACAAGTTCAGAAAACACAGAACTTGTGTTTTCACCACAACGCCTGATTTGTTCTGAATAGGCTAAAAGGCCCTTTTTTCTTTTTCTCTTTTGCCTGCACCACCTAACTTTTTTGTTGTTAGGTGTTATAAAAATGCTAGATGGGCTTTATCGGTTTGTGTTAGTCATTAAGGAGATAAGTTCATACCTGTCAATTCAAAGTAATTTTTAGTGTGTTGGCAAAAAATTTAGTTTACAACTTTTCTCATGAAGAAGCTAATAAGGTTGCTGCTGGTCCACATTCAACAGACTCACGCATAATGTATCTGTAATGTGTTTGTCCGCGGGCAAGAAAGCTAGAAGGAATAATGTGTTTCCCTTGTTTGTCTTTTCTCCTCTGCTCCACACTAAAGAATCACCTATGTGGGCACACTTTTCTCTGCAAATAAGACACATAACAAAGCATGAAGACCTCAGTGCTGTAAGGCATAGCTTGTGCTTTATTTGAAACCTCTGGAACTTTAAATCAAATTTTCCACTTGTAAGCAGCCAGTAATTGATTCACACCTAGACTCAGCAGTCTAGATGGATGGCTGTGCAGCACACAGTGAGTTAAGGCTCATGTTTTACAGTGTGTTTGTTCAGAGTCCATTAAGTGTTATACTACTGCATAATGTCTTCCTGCTCTACAGTTTATTAACACATAAAATAGCAGTATTACATTTTAGGTTTGCCAACATCTCAGATCTTTTAGTTTATTATTTGAAATAAATAACAATTCAAAAGGAGCGACTGGACTTCATTAAACAAAAATGAGTACATATATATTTATATATTTATTTATCTATTTATACATCTTGCCCTCATTGCTCAGTGCATTTCTTATTTAAACTGAATTGAACCTTTGGTCAACTAAAGAGACGAACCAACAAACAAAGCAGAAACACAAAAAATGTTCACATTTCCTGTGGAAGAGTGAAAATAACCAGATCTGTGCTTTTACACACAGACTACCCGAAACTTTTTGCAGGACTTTTTTGACATGCCAAAGTCTGGACCGGCAAAGCTCCAGCATAAGTGAATTCTTAATGTTTTGGCAACAAAAATCTCTGCATAGCTGAATTGTTGCCCACTCTGTGAGCGTATTGTACCATTCTGTTCCACACATTGTTGCAATTCTGTATGCCACATTACCCATTGTAAAAAATCCATGTGAACCTCATTCCCCTAACAAATAAAAAATAAAAATCCAACAACTTTGAACCTCATACCCCTTATTAGGTAAACTGTTATACTGTAGCACAGGGGAGCTTATTGCCTGAGCAATACTGTTTGTTAATTTGATCATGTTTGTGTTTGGAGCTGAGCAAACAAGCTGCCATGAACAAGCTGAGCCAGACCTTGTTCTTGCTCTCCGCTGCTGCAAACTACATATACACACACACACACACACGAACAAGCGCCAGGCTCTTCTGCAGGGCTAAATAATGAAGAAGGGAGGCACATCGCTTAGGTGATTAATTATCCATGCCACCAGATGGGACGATGAGCAAAAAAAGTCAGAATTTCTTTTTTTTTTTTTTTTCTAAATGCATTTCAGAGTGAGGATTCGATTGGGGTAATGACAGCCATATGTTGATGGATGACCACGGGCTAGTATTAATCAGAAATACAGATATGGGATGTTAGCAGGACAGAGGGCTGTATGTGTGCAAGTGTGGGTGTGTGTGTAACCCTTAGTGAAGCATGTTTAAAATGACAAAAAAAGCCTCAACTCCTCCAACTGGAGAGGAATTCAAAAGACAGCATTAGGCAACTGTTTTTCACATAATGTATCTTAGTGATTTGATTATACACAGAGAGAGCCCTGCATGGGCACAACACAGTAGCCTTGGCTCGGCCCCAGTCCAACCAAGTCTGCAAAATTCCAGCTTGAGATTAATCCAAGCCAAACTCGTATCAATTAATCTTTCTCTATTGTCTGCTCTTATGCAGGAGCAAACACACACACACATGCTGCTAAGAGTTCAATTCATTATAGGCCTCAAAAATAGCTGCCCATGCAACCAACAATCATGCCCACGAATATTTAAACCAAATGTCCTTTAAAGAGAATGTAATGGGTGGTTAACTGAGCTGTCACGTGTAATGCATGTGTAATGTGTTAAATGCAAATGAATAACATGCATTTTCAAATATGGGCAATATAACAATATTTCATGGAGTCTGCTCTGCATGTAAATGGGCACAATAAAAGAGGATAGAATAAGCCTGAGTCCGACTCAAATCATGTCAAGGCCCATTGGGTCCCAGTTGGCTAGGAATATAATATTTAACATAATCTAATATACCAAATATATAATATCTTGAATAATTTTGACTCTTTACTGAGCCATTTTGAATCCATTAATAATTGACCGTTTGCAATAAGCAATGTAATATCAAATTATTTAAAAAATTGATGATTTGGTTCTACTTTTCACCAGTTGTATTGTCAGTCAAATTAATTTCCTCTTTGATTATGACTTTGCCTTACCAATCGAACTTCTCATAATATGTTTTTGTTCACAGTCAACTGAAAGAGTGCCCTCAGTCAATACTGAATACTGGAAACTATTATGATGAAAACCTGCTGTAAATGGCAGTTGAGAACAGTGGTTTAGTTTAATTACAATCTGTTGTAGGGAAAATTTCATCTGTGTCTTCAGCAAAAAGCTACAGCAGACATTTAAACTGAAAAGAGTCTTCAAAAAGTACATTTGAAGACTGAAACCAGAGGGATGGGATGCTGCCTAAGGGATGCTGGGTACACACTGGGGGCCACTTATTTAGCCTGTTCAGGCGGAGAGAGCAGTTAAGGTCATTTTATCCCTCATTACACGGTTATAACATGTCAAATATCTTAACCCTGGAGCCCCATTATTTTTCTTTTAAAGCCAGTTCAAAAAAATCCAGTCAAAATTCTAAAGCACCATTGAAATAAAGATACTATGACAGTATAAACAAAGCAAAGAGGAGGGGGATAGCATAAATATCCTTAAAGACAAAGTTTGGCCTGCTTAATATGCCAACTTATAACTTCTACCATTTTCACAAGCAAAATAAATAAGCACATTCCTATTTTTCAGGGGATTTCTTAAGGGAATTAATGCTTTAAATACACTTTTATATCAAAGCTGTTGGCAGCATCTTACCATGCACAAGACAGCTTGACCTCACCACTTATAAATATAACATCCACACGTGTGTCTGGTGAGACGTCTCTTCCCCTGCAGGAGTGTTACTTTAAACCTGGCTCACATATGGCAGATATACCCTTTCTGTCCATTTTAAGTCCTGCATCTCACCACATGAGCTATAGTTTAAGTTGGGTGAAGGCCACACTATGTTATCAAGTTGAAAACAACCAGCTCTCACATACAAAAAAGAAAAAAAAGATGGCATGAATATGAATGATTATAATCTTGGGTCAGAAAGATACTTGTTATTCAATCCTTGCGCACTCACCATCCTTTGTTCTTTTTAAACCACCTCTTTTAAAAGACACAAGTCAATGAAGATCCTAATTCACTGTGTTTTGAAAGAAGCTCATGTCAGTAGGGTTGTCTTACAGATGACAGAAAACTGGCTTATCTTTTAAAACTCTGAAACAGAGCTGTGATTACAGTAGAAGCTCCTGTCTTTCTGGAGACACTGAAAAGCTTATGTGTGATATTTAAAACTGGAGCAATATTGGTTCACTTTATGCTAATGCATGCAGAGTTTCCCACAGAAAAGGAACCTTAATGTTTGTGCTTGAAAATCGTGTGTGGTCTGCATATAAAATAGAAAAAGTAATATGTATATGAGGTAGAAAATGAAATTCAGTTGGATGGCAGGAAGAGTGACCTCTTCACCTATTGATTCCACACTGTCTGAATGGCAGGTCATCAGGGTGTGAGAAGCACATTAATGTTGAAAAGTCTTCAGGCAGCTCCCTTTGACAAACTTCTGACATACTTCACAATTAATGAGACAGATTAGCAACCCCATTTCTAGTCTGTTTATCTTTATTAATTTTTTCACCAATTCAAAACATGCCTTTCATTGTGTTATTGTTGTTTTTTTAATCTAAACTCAAAGTATAAAAAAGTCTCAATGATTATATAAAATTTCTGTCACAGACACACCATGTTTAACATATTTAGCTTTAAATTCAGACCATGCTAACTGCCTATAGACCACATCTGATCTGTTGTCAGATGAAAGCAGGACCAGTTTGACGTTCAGCAAATGTGAGGATTCTGCACTGTTGCAAATTATGTGAAGATCATCCAACATGTATTCACAGCAATAGTTTGCAATCTGAAAAATATCCCCATTCATTTCCTTGCTTATTTAAATGTTAGCACACTGGTTTCATTTAATAAAGTTCCAAACCTTACAGGGGTCACTGTGGTTCACAGGAGCTACAAGGTCTTATTAATTCTTAATTCTAAGGAGGGTAAAAGATATTTAGAAAACTAAACTATGATGCTATAGTCAAATAATTTGTCAGAATTCATTCAAATCTATTTTTACACAATCTTCCTGCAGTTCTGCTGTAATTATATTCCAATGCACTGAATAGAAATCTCCACAAAATGTGTCAGTCAGGGGCCATTACTTTATATAATGATGGAAAAGAGATCCTCTGAGTAAAAGGGTGAGAATCACTGGGTGGGGAAATTGACCACTCTCCTATCTGTCCAGTTAAGATAAGGCTGCAGGCAGCAGCTGGTTAGCTTAGCTTAGCATCAAAACCGGAATCAGGAGAAATAGCTAGCCTGGCTCTGTGAAAAGGGGCCAAAAAAAAAATCTGCCTACTGGCGTCTCTACAGCTCCCTAATTAAAATGTTAAATCTCTTTTCCTGAAGTATCTTTTACCCTGGAACCTCACAGTGACTGTAAGGCTTCAGGAAGTTACTGCTTCTGGCCAAGAAACAGTTTGGCATATAACCCCGGATTGCTACTTGGTATTTTTACACTTTGGTTTTTGTATGGATTAAACAAATGAGACACACTATAATGTGTTAATTACAAAGATTTAGAGGTGCTGGTAGGCAGATTTTGTTACCTTTGTACAGGAGCAGACTACTCCTCCCAGTTTTCCAATCTCTAACTGGCAGCTGGCTGTAGCCTGATAACTATTGGACAGCAATGAATTTTATCTCGCTCTGAGCAAGAAAGCAAACCATTTTCAAAAAAAATTAAAAAGAAAAAATAAAATTAAAAGAAAAAGTGATTTTTTTTAATTCTGTGTGTGCCACACAAATCATCACTCAAAAATACAAAACAGTTTACTAGTAAAAAATAATAATTCCAAATTAAAATGCACCAATAAATGAGCTTTTGAAGAACCCAAAATTTACAGTATTACAGTGAGTAATCCTTTGCTACATTTATGCAGCTATTGTAGATGTCTGATTGTTGTATTTATCACTGGGGAGCTGCCAGGTCATCCTTCGGCTTGGGACAAACCTGTTCTGGCAACTTTACACACACCTTAGATTTTTTTTCGTTTTTAAATCTGTCACTTACCAGTACAGAGTTCAAATTTGGGTCAAATCACCCCAGAGTGGGAACAACTGAGAGGCCCCACATTAACATATGTCCTGTTTGATCCAAGCAAAAGTGGACAGCTTTAAGAACATACATTCACACCTGGTAATGTGTCTTCTCATGTGCCCTTTTATTTGGATTTCACTTCCCCATTCTAAATACATGTAAACACCAACATATATCTTTCTGCAAAGATCAAATGCACCAAAAGTTATATTTTACCCATTGTAGCCAGCATGCTGGAACAAACAAACATGTTTTTCAAACAAAGAAAGAAACAACAAAATGCATCACATATGCTGAATTTACAAGAATGCCCAAATACTTAAGATATTGTCATGAATAATGTTTCATAAAGTCTAAGTTTCTCCTCACATAACAGTTTACAAAACTACAACTTTTTAAAAGGAGTCTGGAGGCGACAAGGAAGTCGCCTTTACTCTTTACTGTTTACTTTGTAAACATGTGATATGTTTACGTCAATTAAAAGTTTTCCTCTTTCATAAATTTGGTTTAAATGATGAAATCAGTTGAAATCGTGAGCTTTTACAGGGAAAGAAACAACTTTAAAGTATGCTGGTTTAACAAGAATGCAGTGTGGCTTGGGACTCACTCACATACACACCGCTACAGGAAAGTGGCTATATGTGCCTCACACCACCTCCAAATGTGGTCTGAGTGATCAGATCTCAGGAAGCATTAAGGACCCATTGGGTGACTTGCCCCATTTCTGTGCTTAGAGCTGTCCACACCTAAAACACACTGAAAAAAGCTCAAAGAGAAACTGAGTATACAGAGGAGAGTAGCACTAGTTTTGTGATGTTGGAATAAACATGTTGTCAATTTCTTTTATTCCAAAGAAATCATGTGAATTCTACTGGATCTCCTCAACTTTCTCTTGTGCACGCATCTAGCGTACATTTTGTGTGAGCACTCAGTCACTGGATTTGATCAATAACCTTATCAAAACTCTCCAGAGCTGCTATTTTGCGCAATGAGACAGGAGAAAAATCTCACTGTAACTGTCACATCTCTCACAGAAGCAATATGTGAATGGATGAATGAATAAATCCCATTGTGTCTTCTGTGTTATCTTGGAATTTTACTCATGATTCATTTCTCAAATACTTTTCAAAAGAGCAGAAAAGGATAGTTAGCGGAAAAACAAAATGACTTTTCTCTATAATTTTATACAAGGAAATCATGGAAGATTAAAGAGGTGAATTGTTGGTTGTTTAACATAAAGCGGTTGTAGTCACCAGTCAGAGGTATGCCTCCTAATTAATCCATGAAAAATATGTAGCAGTGAGAGCAATCATGCTCACAGTGTTTGTTTGGGTTTAAATCAAGCAGCTGGAAGAACAGATAAATGTCAGAAAGAGGGATGGGTGCGCTGTCCTGAATTTCTGACAGCCACAACAATAACAGCTTTTGCTGGTTCCCCTGTCACTTTCCTGTAGCTGACAAGTCATCCTGAAATCCACCGCTAACACGCAAAGACTGCTGCTCGCATACAGCTCCATTCACTTCAAGGCTTTTTCATATTCTTGACATCATCATCATAGACACATACAAGCTATTTCATCACCACACACATAATTTGAAACAATGTAAACTGATTGTAATTACTTAAATCTTTTTTTTCTTATAGTAGTACTGCACCTACGACACTTGCTTACCAATTAGAGCTTAAAGGGAATGAGATCTCTTCCATCTAATCTGCCATGTTGCCAGCACACAATGGCTCAAGACAGTGTCTTTCACATTTTCTAGCGTACTTGGTAAAAAAAGAGGAAGCGGGAGGTTGCTTTGTTGCATCAATCAGCCACTTCACTATTAGATGCTACTAAATCCTAAAAACTGGACCTTTGAGGGATCTACAGCCATGCTGGCTGCTCAGGCACAGCAGCTCTTTGAGCAGCCAGCATCATCAGCCACATCAAATATCAGCATGAAAATATGATCACATGGTCATGTTAAATTAGATAGGTTGAGTAAATATCGATCATGTCCTTGATTTATGCTGTTAGTATGCTAACATTTGCTAATTAGCAAAAAAAAAAAAGTAGATGTGATGTCACTTTGAATTCTGCTGGTTTTGCAGGCACCTGATCATGAGCTAATGATCTAATGAGCCGATGCTACTCTCTAACAACCCATCCCCATAGTAAAAGCCTGTGTTGACCACTTGAAAGAGGACTGAAGCTGCTCCTGCTCGCTAACATTCTGCTTTTGCTCTGTATAAAGACTGTGTACACAATGTGTAAATACTTCTTTATGGGGTGGAAGTCAGTCAGCAAAACCCTACATTTAAAACCTCACCTAGGATATGATGTGTACACCCAAATGTGGCCTCTAATGTACCCCGGTGCTTCAGTTTGATTAGGTCTCTGGAAAGCCTCTCGTGAATAGGGGTAGAGGGATACTGAAACAGATAAAAATAAAAAGATTGCTCTGTGAAGTGTAGATCATGTGTTGGGTAAAGGGAGTAGCAAGTGGTGGATAGGGAGCACTGAAACATACAGGGAATAAAGACGGGAGAAAAAATTAACAAGTCTATGTGATGACTGGAGGAGCAGTAAAAACACACTTTGTTCTATTTATATTATTTATGTTTTCTTCATTTGGATTCTTAGCTGACTTTAGCTGCCTTTAACTTCAGCTGCGGCTCAAACTCCCTCACTAACCTTTTGAAATATTATCCTTTTCTATTTGTTTACATCATTTTACTTTCATTTACACAGGAAAGTCAGTTAACAACTTCTGCTTTTTACTGCTCAGCTATGATGTTACTGCACTATTTCTGAGGACACACACGGTAAATCATGGCTTGTAAAGGTTCTTATTTACTGCACTAAGCTACTGTACCAAGTAAGATCCTAGCTGGACACAAACAGGCTGGATTTAATATGGTGTGTAGCATTGAAAGTGGACAAAGGAGTTAAATAATAATAGGAAGGCTGAGGCACGGAGCTTCAGATGGGAAGGACAGGAAGGATTCAAATGAAAAAGAAAAATCCTGTCACAGAGAACTAACCTGGTCCTTTGACTCTACTGAGAATAATCTCCTATAATGACCTTAACGCATACAGTTGTTGGTTTGATTGTCAAATGACCACATTAAGACTAGATGAATCTGTTTCTTAAACATGAAACAGAAGTAAGTGTGGTGCATCTTTGTGCTTCTGTTGGCTGAGGCAAGTGACACAAGGCAGATGGTCACAATCAGAGGAACATAATGCACCAAGACTCTGCACCTTTCACTGAACATCGACACTTAACTTGAGCTGATTTTGCTAGATAGACTGGGATAATAACTAAAAGCAGCTACAATAGTATTTATGATTTTAAAAAACTGATGCCAACTTTATGGTTATGCTAAAGGAAAAGTCCCCTTTGTTGGCACTAAGATTTTTTCTAATCCATAATGTGAATGGAGTAGTACTCACTTGATAAGCCAAATTGCTGGGTCTCTAATAGTTCGAGTGAAAAAGTCAATGGATCAACAAAGGTATTCATCTTCCTGGGAACTGTGAATGTCTCTACAAATAAGTAATTTATGAAGTTCTTGTTGAAATACTTGCGTCTGGATCAGAGCAGTGGATAGACTGATCAGCCGAGCTAAAAGACACAGCAGTCTCTTGAGTCATGCTCCTAGTGTGGCTAAATAATCTTTGATAAAACAAAAAACACCAACTAAACTTAAAATTATTAATATAAAACTGAAATAACTTTTGCTTAAAGGAAGCAGCATCCACATCAGCCCTGTCTGCCTCCAGTCACATCCTCCAGATGATATATGACCACTGTGTAAGAAGGTGAGTTGTTACATCAAGACCTACAGACAAAAAACAAGTCAAGACACACCCACATGGGGAATTTGGGAACACTTGTGCTGAGGTGGAATGAGAAATGGAGGTACCTGAGTGGGGTCAATGTGGCATTTTCACACTAAAGGTACCCTTCATTAGCCAATGCCAGAGGGTCCCTAAGAGCCCCCCACACACTATTAACCCACTAGCAGGGCCACTGGACTGGGAAAAAGGGGGAATAAGGGGGATTTTGCCCAGAGGAATCTCTCTGTGTGTGCCTGTGAAGGTACGACCATTTGTGCATAACCATAAATATGCAGAGCCAGATAAATGTGAGATTTTGCTGCTTTTGGCACGTGTCGTGTGTGCAAGTGTGTGTGGTTATGTTTCCATGTCAGTAGAGGCCAGCTCTCGCTTGGAATACGTCCACAAATGCAGTCAGATAAATGAAGCTGAGGGGTCGGGGTTGAGCTGCGACAGTGGCAGCTGTCAGCGCTGTGGTGTGTGTGATGTATGAGCTCATCCGTCACTCCCAGCCCTTCTGCTGTGGAGAGAGGGGGTGGAATGATAATCCAACATCATTTCCAATTCTTCCCTCAGTCAAGTCTCATCCTGAATTATATCTTGGTTTTGTTGTGTCTTGTTCAGCTTAATGTGCATCTCTTTCTTTATTCTTTGTTTATTTGTTTGTACAGATGACTTACACTGGGTAAATATTGGTAGTCTCTTCTTTGGCTTTCTCTGTCTTTGTGAGTATTATGATGCAAATGTTCTGCCTGTAGATTGGCTAGACATGCAAAAACACATAGGCGTGCAATCACAAAAACCAGGAGTGGAAAATTCATCACTTCAAATGAATTTCAAAAGGCATATGAATCATTAGAATAAAAAAATGACTGTGCTGTCGGAGATGATAACAATAAAAACAGTAAGATTTAACTCTATATAGTCACTAGGTAGGCTTACTAATCTGGACAGGTTAAATGCACAAATGCACCAACAGACACATACATACAGTACGACATTTATAAAACCAAAGACACACATATACGCACTAACTGCAGATTCCATGGACTCACATTAGATACCAGAGGACATGCTGGTGCCAAGATGCCAATTTACCACCAGTTGACCACACCTGAGTCCCAACCACACAGGAAGAGACCCAGATGTAGAGCAGAGACACTATCACACACATACATGGTGTGTGAGTATGTGTGTTTGCGTAAAAGACTGAGATAAAGCCCAGGGGGTACAATAAAAGAAAAGACTGCTGACGAAGAGAACTCAAAGAACTCAAAGAACTCAAACGACTCAAAATAACAAAATAAATTCCTTGTGGGCTAAAGTTGCTGATGCTCCCGGTACTTTGCTCCTTTCCAATCTATACCCTTACGTCTCGATTATTAGGTGGTTAAAATAGATCTGCATAATGGATGCAGACAGTAAAAGTTTCTCAAACAAGTGCTGCTCAGTGAGTGAGGGCACAGTTGATGACAATACACCCTTCAGCCCTCCAGATACCCACGGTGTCTGATTCTCTTTGCGGGAAATATTGAAAGCCTTGTGTACTGCATGTCTTTGAGATGAAGTGCAATAGTGGGAGATCTGTTGCCTCATGTCCCTTTACTTACTCCCCCTAAGGCCCACTGAAGCACGTTTGAGCAGTCATCACTGGGATCCCTTTATGGCTGTCCATTCTGTCCTCATGAATTACATTTCACATAATTTCCACCTTTGTTCATGCACGGTGGTGCCAAGAGCCCTGTGTCTGACACGTGTATAAATCAAAGAGCAGTTCACCATTTGGATTAAGGTTGCCGGATACAAGTCATCACTGGAGTCACGCTGTAAAGTATGAACATGAGCATTCGCCGTACATCGTGCCAAGAGCACTCAGAGAGACAATTGCAATGCAGGACAAGCGCATATAAGCATGTTTTATACCACTAGTTTTATGCCTTCCCATGTTGACATCAATCATGTCATGTTAGTTGGGAACATGTCCTTCAACAACAGAGTGTTATGCATGTCCTTAGAGCAACCTGAGATAAAGAGCAAGCACAAGCTTTTGTTTCTTTGAGGTTAATCATACCCGCTAAAATGCTAAAATTGGTAGCTAGTTGTGAGCAAGTTGTGGAGTAACAAATGAAAGACGAATAGAAAAGCAGATCATCTGTATTGAATCTCTTCCTCTTGTTGTGATTATCTGCTTGCATTACTCTGCAGAGGGGTTTGTGTCATCCTATGGTGTTCCAGTGCACCAAAAAGTAACAGAACACTTTGATTTGGGTTGCATTTAGAGGACTATGAAAAAAAAAAATACCACCCACACCAGCTGTGAGTCATGCAGCAAACACATGTTTGCATAACTCAAAATAATTGCATAGCATCTATCTCCAAAAAATCTAGTTATGCCCTCCTCTCCCTTCTCTTACCCTCCTCTTTTTTCCCTACAGTGAAAGACACAAACAAGAAAACTAATAAAGCACAGGCCACTGAGATGGTAACATCAGAGCTACGCATCATGAAATGATATCAACAGCGCCAAGGCCATTCTCTTTGATGTGAGCAAGCTTACTGTGCGCAATAACCAACCTGCCACTTATTCACAAAGAGAAAAGAGATAGTAACCACAGGCCACTGTCTGTGGCCAGTATCCACAGATGCCTGTAAGATCTGCAGAATCTTGCAAAGCTGCCCTGTAATTAACAGACTTTGTTTGTTTGTGAAACACTGCCGTCTTTTCTCAATCTAGCTTTCTTCGTTATAGTCTTTCCTTCCGAACAGCTATATGGTGAGAGGAGAACCATGACCGTGACCCTGATCCATCCCTTCATCATCACCAGTTAATGGGATGTTGCCATTAGCAACGCAAGCAACACTTTTGCATTACAGGGAGAGGGAAAAAAGAAAGTGAAAGTTGTGGGCTAGGAAGCCAAAATTGGATGTGGCAAGGAGTGGGATGGCAGTTTCTTCGCTTGTGCTCTGTGCTGCTGCTGTCAAGTGTAGGTGTGCATTTTTCTCCCATTTTAAACAAAGTATGTTGTTGAAGGCTGAGTCATAGAGTACACTTGCATCCCAAAGGCCATATACCGTATTTTACTGTTGGTCCAGGGTGGCTAAATTCATTATTTTTTTGATCCCTCAGGCTTCTATATGTCTCTAACACTCTGTCTTATGTGCAGCTGATGGTCTCTGAGGCAGCAAAATTCACAGTTAATGCATCACTACCACTTGTCAGGCCCTTTGGAAAAGATCTTGAAGAAGATTTGAGAGGACATAATGCTAAAGGAAATGGAAACCCAAGGCCTACACGGTGACCTTATTGACAGACAGTTCAACAACAGCTCAAGCCCACATGGTACAAAGAGTGACAAAGTTGCAAGAGGTGTGGAGGCTGTCGGACAGTGGTGGGTCACACACATGACTTTTGTCTAAGAGATCAATGTTTTATACCCGGGAGAAACTGTAAGGGAAACCCAGTGTAAAACTAACAATCTTTTCCTGAACTTAACCAAGTAGTTTTGGTGCCTAAATCCAAGAAAATGCAACCACTGAACAACTGCACTGCAACTACTTCACAAAGTTAACCACTTGTTTATGAAGTCTTCCTGTCAGGAAGACTTTAAGCATTGCACCCAGACGCAAGGAGGGTACCTTGTGCATCCATGTGAGAAAGCTATGAAAGTGTTGATATTTGACAAGTTGGTATATAATTTGTATTTCTAGGTAGAAGATGTTTAGCATATGTTATATAGAGGTAGGGCGTTGGCTTTGGGGGAAAAAAATCTAAAGGAGCCAAAGTTGTTGTAAATTTGAAGTAAATAACAGAACATTAAGTCATTAAATGTGCTTTTTGTGCTAAGTACTTCAACTGCAACCAAAATAGCTTTGAATGCTGGCATTAAACCTATCCAGAAATATCTGATTTATTAACACTCACGCTGTGTTCCCTCCAAACACAGCTCCAGGTGAACTCAGCTCCAAATTCACTTGCAGTCATTTTCAGCCAAAATAAGTCACACATTATCCTAGATTATCAGTCTGAATGCTCATGCCTCATTTTCACACTTTAAATTAAAGAAGAGTTAGTGTCTGAGTGTTAAAACGTGCAGCTCCTTGAGCCAAGAGGTCTGGGGAAAAATATTACAAAATGGGATGACGAAACCAAATGGCAGACATTTGAACGGCTGTGGATGGATGGATTCCCAATCCCCATTTGCAAATGCAGTATTAAAGATTATCCAGAGTGCTGAAAGTAACTTTGATCATCATTTTCTCTTTGCCAATTTCGCTGTGAGTATTCTAACTGCTTGTCAGCATTAGCATAAATGTTTGGGAAGAGAGGCTGTGACAGGAAGGTTCACCATCCAAACCAGCAGGAGAAATCCTCATAGTCTTAACATGACTTTTTATTTGTTCATTTAGTTGGTAGGACAGCAAAAGTGCCTGCTCTTTTAACAGCGGTTGTCCATGACTGACTGACTGACTAAGTGAGCAGTTGTAGATTAAGGGGCTGTAAGGAAGCATATGTGCACACACTCCTCCCTTGCTGGTTTACATGAGTGTGTGTTTTGAGACCTAAACCCCATAGAAGAGCTCAATTTCTCTCTCTCATCAGGTTTTTTTTTGCATCTTTTTCAGTGTAGCTGAGGCAACATCTCTTTCCTTCCTGACTTAAACTTTGATTACCATGGCAGCGGTTGAAGCTCTGATTTGCTTTGAGCTTTTGGGTCAGCCCTAAGTATCTTTTCAAATCAAACATCTGGTTACTCAATGTAAGAGTTCTGCCAAGCACAGGTTCAGGGAGAAAAACCAGCCCTCCATCTGCTCCTTTGGGGGGGGGGCGGTTAAAGCATCCAAAAGAACAATCAGAGACAAAACAATCATGATTGACTTTCAAAAAAACAGAGACAGCCATAGACAGAAATAGATAAGAGCATGGAGTGTTTAAAAGATAATTGGAGTAGTTAGAATTTCAATAACAATATGCTCTATTTCAAATCAAACACCCCTAGAAATGAGTGGAAAATATTGTTCTTGCAACTGATTTTATAGCCTGTTTCTTAACTCATGCATATCTCAACCATGCCAGGTGATCTGCTATTCACAACTAATATTCCTTGGTGCACGAAAGAAAACTGAGGATCATGTTACTGACTCTGATGACTCCTGTAACACAATGGCCCCTTTTTCTCACACCGACCATACAGGAGGTTTTGACCCAGTCTTGTTTTCCTCTGCACTAGGCTCATTCTCCTCTGTTGTTAACCCTCCTAAAGATCTGCTGTTCCGATTCTGTAAATGTGTGCAGGTTTTCCTCAGTTGTTTCTGCTGCAGTGCATCTGTCTCATATTGGTCTTGTCTTTCTTCCACCAGACCTCTTTTTTGGTCTTTTCCTCCTCCTCCTGATTGTCTCCCATCATCTCTGAATTCTCTCTGTATCTATGGTTGCTCAGTGGCGTTGTCCCTTTGTCTTATTTTTTCAGTTCTTCCTCTGCATTCCATTACCACATCCTTCAATACTCTACATATCCATCTGTTGCCAGTGTCTTTTCTTTGCAGTCAGTCCCAATTATCTTTTAAAAATCTTCATTTCTTGTGGACTTCCTGTCTTGCCATTTCACTCTCTCTGCCTCTCCAGTGTTGCTATCTGGGATCTGATGCAATCAGACAGGAGTGCTTGTTGTATTTTAAGGACCATCTGTCCTAATGTGCATGTAGCCTTCCAAGCAGAGGTACACACTCAAAATCACTTTTTTGATAACTTTTGGCTTGACTTGGAAAAAAAATAAATGAACAAAAAAAAACTTGCAACTTTAGGTGGACTTTCACACAAATAACTGTAGCTTTTACTTGGACTTGTGCCTTTTGATTTGAATATATTTGATAACTTCCCAAGCCCAAAGATTTGAAACCTTGTTATTGAAATTTGGCGAATTTGAATCACTTAAAACTGCAAAAAATGCTTGTTTTTTATCCACATTTTAACTGTGACCCTCAACTAAGAATATTCCATTTTAAGCCACCTTTTACTTTAAATATGCAATCGCATATATTTTAAACATAAACTTGTTTCAAATGCAACAAAATTACACCATTATTGAATAGTGAGTTTGCTTATCATTTAATTATTCTGTAGGTTCTGCAGAGATTTAGCTCTAATTTCAACTCATGTTTAGTCGCTGAGTCAACAGATTTCGATTTATTTGATGCTCCTGACAAACAACAAACTTCCCTCTACAGGATCTCTATTCATTTCAGTGTGACCACTGTGTTGACAAAGCAAGGGTGCTGACACAGACGGCTCCAGCTCAAACATAATGCCTTTTCATCTGGTTACACACACTCCATGGGTCAAACAAATATATGCAAGTGCACATTTCAAGTTCCAAGAAAACTGTAACTTTCACGACTTGTAAAATTTGGAAGTTGTCACACAGCAAGTTTAGATAACTAAGACAGAATCCATGGCAACTTTGACAGAGTCAAACTTGGACTAAGTCACCGCATCTACTTACTAATTAGGTTACTGCTATTTGCTGAGATTAAATAAACCAACAAGAAAACCAACCACATATGGGTTGGTCTCTACGATTTTTTGAAAACAATTTTTGTGAATTTTCTGTTTAAGTCAAATAAAGCTGCTCATGTAATCACACAATGTTCTAATCTAGTGTCAGTGGATTGTGACTCTAATTTTGTGCTTATAGGCTCGAATAAATGTAAAAATGCCACCTTTTCCTTTTTTACTTTATTATCTCCTTTCTTTGTTTCAATGTTTTGTCATCAAGTTCTCTACAAGGGAGGCATAAAGTTATTGATGTGTGCCAAAAAAGAAAAGAAGGAATTTCTTAAAATAATAGTCAATAATGTGCGATGGGCAAAAAACCTTTTCATTTAATCAATCAAGAAACATAATCCTGGTAAATAACAATTTGTACAAGACTGTATTCTTTTGAATAATGCAACTCAACAGTTACAGATTTATAAAGTTAAACTGAAAAGATCTTGTTAAACATTTGATGACAGTATGGCTATGAAGTAAAAGGCATTTTGTTGTAAAGTGACTGGTATTTACTGACATATTTACAGCTGCACATATTTGGTCAATTAAGATTCTGGCCGTGTGTTTACCTGGAGAAACACAAACAACAAGGTAATTAATTTTTCAAAATGTCAGAGGGCGCAGCTCTGTTGGAAACATATGACAAAGTAAAATTACAAAGTTAGACATCAGCTTGCAAGAAACTCTGTACAAGTGCTTGAAGTGAGATCATCTCATGCAAGATGCATAAGATCATCATACACTGTCATATTTAATCATAAGTGAAGTATCCATTTTGTTGTGTCACTTGTAAATCACTTGCTTCTCAGATACACACTTCAACACGCCTGCAGTTCATTGTTATTTCTCTACAAAGTGTTCACTGAGCTTTCAAGCTTCACTAGAAAAAAACTACTAGTGAATATAAATTAATTAGCACCCAGATGAAAACATCTGGCGATCTCTTCTAAAACAAAGCTTTGAGATTTTTTTTTAAAAAAGCTTTATTTTCATAATGTTTGTTGAATTTAAGTGCTTCATTTTGCTTGAGAGATAGTTCAACAGCAGCACTGCGATACAATGTCTGAGTCAACAGCCCAGGTTTGGTTATGTAACTAGCTTACACTCACTGAAATAATACACAAACAGCAGCTGCGTTTTGTAAAGATGCCAATGATAAAAAGGTTAAAAGCATTTTTTGTTGTCTTTATTGTGATTGTGTCATCGAGGACTGGTAAATGTGGGTCTCTGCAGATTCAGTCCTCGCCCTGTCAATCTCTCTTTGCCTGTACAGTATCTCTGTGGTGGCACAGGGCATCAGTATGGTGGCTAATTAGATGCTGCAGCAGAGCATGGGACAGAGCAAGTGGACAATCACCACAGTGAGAGATAATTTCACACTCTCTGCCCTGATAACTGTCCTACGACTGCTGGAAGCACAACTGGCAGAGAGGCACTGCACAGTTATCTCACTCCGAGCTGAACCAAAGTGAAAAAAAAAAAAAAACACACCACGCAGGCAGGAAAGCAAACATTTGAGTGAGGGTTCTATCAGAAACCTTATCATATCACACAAGCTCCTCTAACTCATCTATAAGTCTCTTTCATCTGAGGAATAGAGTGTTCCAACATCTTCAAGACTGAGATAGTCTCAAGAAAAGTATCTCAATAATAAAAGATGTGCAAGTTATTTGAGAGCAGGATTTATCAATTAAAAAAAGTCATAAATGAACCTTGTTTCCTTTCAGCTGCATATGAAGGTGATTATTATGTGTCTCAATGAAGTTTAAAGAACTTTTATCACAATATACAAGCTTTGACTCAATCCATATGTCACAAAATCCAAGGAAAAAGCTGAAACTATCTTTCAATTGACAAATGTGTCCATCAAAGATTCAAGTGAACATACATTATGTAGGGCGATAATGACGCGTGAAGCCTGGGGTCGGGTTATGCTCCAAAAGTAGTTTGAACAATATGCTGTCTCACTATTTGAAAAGGTTCTCTTTCAATATGAGAACAGAACATATTTTTAGATGGTTTCTCTGGGAAGGCATTTATAAAGCTGCACTCAAATTGTCGGACAAAATTTGTCCGACTCCCACATGTTGGATGAGTCAAACAATCAGTTGACTAGCATTCACTCTGGTGCATAAAGGGCAGCAGGGACAGCTCTGTGAGTCAGAGGTCATGATGACATAAATGCAACAAGTTTGCAAGGATCAAAAAAATAAAAGAAAATGATAAACATTGAATTGATGTTCTGTTGTACCCACCTGCTTTTTTTCTTTTTGTTTTTTAAGTCAAAACCATGACTCTTCCTATTGAAAAATGACTCCAAAGGGCAAAATGGTCCTGAATTTTCTAACTGTGGCTTTCTTTTGCTTTATTTTTGTCTCAACTAGCATCCATCAGCACAGTCTGTGATATAAGACAGCAGACGGACAGAAAATAGAGACAAATAGAGAAAGTAATGAAGAAGACTGGGAAAAGGAGCAAATATTTTTGGTTCCATTTGGACAATTCGGTAATGGAAGTTTGCCATGTTTGAGTGATAGGCACTTGTTGGTTGTTTGGCCCTTTGGCAATTTCCCAAATCACACCCACTGCTGCTTCACTTGCCTTGGCCCTCAATAGTCTTGCCAAAAATAACCCTCTGGCTTTAGCAGTGTGCACACAAACACACATAAGGCGCCCACACACACAAAAACCTGCATTAACTAAATGGTCCTCCTACCTTGTTCCCATGCGATAGTGCAGTGCAGATGTTAGTGATTAGCCTTGTAATGATGATAACCTGAGTCTCTTTCTCTTCCTCTCATCTGGCTCTCTCAGTCTCCCTCCCTTCCTGTCTCATTCTCCATCACAAACACTCACACATTAGGCAGCTCTAACCATCCTGTGATGTTGTTGCTAGGTCGTGTTATGTG
Organism: Ctenochaetus hawaiiensis; assembly: GCA_029783645.1. NCBI lineage: Eukaryota > Metazoa > Chordata > Actinopteri > Acanthuriformes > Acanthuridae > Ctenochaetus > Ctenochaetus hawaiiensis. The sequence goes on from JAPZDY010000008.1 coordinate 15,585,860, forward strand.
TTAGATTCCCTCCGGACACGGGGGTTCAGCTCGAATTAGCCTTGTTCCCTACCAGAGGATGGGCTATTTACACATGTTGCCAGGCAATTAAGCGCTTGTCTGACATTGGGGTTTCTGGTGAGGGCTTGCAGCATTATCACATGTCAGACGAGGGGATGTGAAAGCATGATAGGTTGCTGTTGGACCAAGGCAAAATGGGGTTTATGCTGCCTTCCATTCCATGCTCTTCTTTTGCTTTGTGCATGTGCACTCAGTTCCCACTGGCCATTCAAACAGGGACGAGAACCAAAATGCACCCTCAGAGCTACTGTTCAAAAAGGCGCTGCTATAAGACCCATTCCTCAGAAAATAGCACAGACAAAGTGTTTTCCTCAACAAAATTCTTCTGAATGTTGATATCTCTGCTTGTTGGCTTCATGGTTGTCTGATACATTCAAGCCGATATGTTGTTTGTACATCTGCTGGAGCCTTGGAGCCAAAAGCCTTTGTGAGTGTATCAGACGCATTAGAAGTCGAGTAATGGTGGTCCAACCACAAAGTGGACAGACGAAAGAGGCAGCCGGTGTTGTGCAAGTTCACACTTCACAAGACTTAGCTCAAAGTTTAGTTCACAGAGATTTTAACTGCTTTATGTTCATAGTTCACAATTTTGAACTAAGTTCCCAGCTCCACATGATGAATTAATTCACATTTATTTTCTCAAATCTGATGTTGATTGGACTGACTTTCTGTCTTGTGTTTTATACTCTGCAGGCACAATTTGCACAAAATTATGAGATCGTTCTGTAATTAAAGAGCCCTTTTACAACTGCTTTCAAATTTCAGTTCAAGAACACCAGCAGAACCTAGATTTTATGTTAAAACCCTGCATGTGGTTTTGCAGCCTGTGAACACTGATAATCTAAACAACGGCCTTCCTGCAAAAAGCCTCACTACACCACCAGAAAAGGGGCAACACTCAGACAATTTAGCAAATAACCAACAGTAATTAAATAACAGAAGACATGAGACACCGCGGCGGGTGCAACAAGATATATTAGACGACAGAAAATGCCATGAAATGCCACTTTAACTGCAGAACAATGCATGACCGAGGCAGGCAACATGGAGGTGTAAAAACATTATAAACCCCATGCAGTTGCAGCAATAAACACACATATTAACTAAAAAGAGATGCTCAAGGTTTACTCACTCTGTCGCGCACACACAGACAATACGCAACGCTAAAAGATAACACAGTGTTTCTGTCCCTCTCAGGTTACTCACCTGTCTGAAGGTGGTTCTGTGAATCCTGTGCACCTCGAAGTCCCCATTACTCTGCTTAACTGTTTCAGCCACCTAGCTTGACCGTTCTTAGTCCACATTTCCTCTCAAGTAGCCTGCTGGTCCAACTGTCTGTCCTCAGGCGCTCTTCACGGTTTTCCAACTTTTTTAAAAAATATTTTACTGAAAGAGGCTCTACAGTCCCGAAGTGACAGAAGCTGTCAGGCCTGGAAACAAGACCTTAATCAACTCACCAAAGGTGAAGCTTCATTAATCATTAAGTAGCTTAAACCTGGAAATCACCGCTGAATGATAAACGGTTAGCTTTTCACCACGGAGCACTTAACCGGACTCAGACGCACGAGGCACACACTGTTGGCACGAGACAGACGAGGGTGTTTAATTTGAGTTCGCGCGCCAGGTGATACTTCAAATTAGTGAATGAAGAAGGTGGATTCGACCTTTTTTACTTTTTTTAAGGGCCTGATGTTCCGCAGATCATGTTCAGTGAATGTCTCTTTAGTTCACTGAAAACACTGAACGCAGCACAGCAGACATATAAGCACCACAGACAGCTTCAGCCACGTACCCATAGCCATGTGTTTTACACCTTTAGGCCAAACACCGTTTTTAAAAAAGTTCATACTCTATTAATTCTCCTCATTGAATCCCTTAAAATCTCCAAAAAAAACTGCTTTAGTTTACAGGTATTTAAATTAACTTAAGTTCAAAATGACAAAAACAGTTTAGATCAATTTAAACATATTTTTATGACTGGTTTGACCGTTTGTTTGTTTGTTTGTTTATACTAGCTTATTTAATGTTCACAGTTAATAACTATTGAACCCAATGAAATGGAATAAGCAGCAGAACATTTGATCTATTAATCAAATGTATGTAAAACAATGAAATAACTACTATACACTCTTATTATTGCACTACAGTTTTCACAAGCTGCACACTTCCAATCCAAGTTTCAAAGATGTCTCAGTGCAGTACAGCATAACTATTGAAATTTTTAAGATTTAAGATTTTTTTGACATTGGTTCCCTGTATTTCTCGTCTTTTCTGACCCCAAGCGGTTTAACTTCTTACCTTGCTTAAATAACATGTAGGTCTGCTCTAGAACCCAGTAACATCACTGTTGTGTGTGGTTACGATAAGCAAAGCACCTTTCTGAACACTGAGTTTGATGGGTGGTTGCCACTGTCTTGTTTTCGTTAAACTACAAAAACACACTTTCCCCTGGTGGCCAAAGAATGATGTTAAAGACTGTTGTGTCTTTTCACTCTGGCAAAGTACAGACAACAATCTGCAGAAAGCACATTAACAAGATGAAGGCCTAGGTATCATTACCTGTTAGCTAAAGCTGATATATTCTGCCACTCCCATTGTTTTTGCCAATGAAAGTGATGGTCAGTGCTGACTAAAGATGAGGAGCGTGCAACCTGAAGGGTTTCTGCTTTGCTCTCGGCTGATAAAGGAGGCAGGAGAGATAAACTGTATAATGAAAGAATAAATCGTGTTAGAGCTTGACAAATGTGCATTTTCTTGACCAGGAACTGTATAATGAACAAAAAAAGTAGGTCATGTCAGTTATAATAAAAATAAAAGTCTCTTTTAGTTCTTTCAGTTGTGTGTTGAAGTATAGGGCTGTGCAGCTGAGGTCAATAAAAGTAAAAGTAAAAGAAAATAGTAATAGGGCTGATTTTGATTAACTAGAACACATGTAAGCAAATTTTTTTGCTATTAAAAACAGGATTACTAGAATTTTAGATCTTCCTGGATTTTTGTCTTTTTATCTGTATATAAACAAAACGGTCAATTAAAAAATAAGGAAATTAATCATTAATGTGAATATAATTAGTAATCTAAAATCTAAAGTCTCTCAAACGTCGACATTTTTGGTTTGTCTGTTTGTATTTCACCATCAAGAAAGATAAAGTCCTTGGTTTCAGTATGATCCCCAGTCAAAGCAAAGGTTTAATATAATATAAATTTTGGTTTCTCATAATGTAAAATAAATGGTGTTTTAATGCAAACATGAACACCACAGAGTGGGAAAAGCAGTATTTTGGGTTGTTATCAGGGCACATAAGGAAATCAGTGTCTGCTGCCTCTCTGTTCTCCTCAACCCTTATGTCTTCCTTTTTTGTGACACTTTCAATAAGGACCCATGACATAAATGACCTCAATAAATGGTTCCATTTAACAGCATAGTTTAAATTGGGTGCTTTTGACTGGGGTTTCCTTGGGCCACAGTACATTGGTATTTTTAAAAGACACTAATTAAACTGAAAAAAAGATTATATGAATTCATTACAAGTAAATTAATTGAAAAAGTCGTGAAAATTTGGAATGACAATTAAAGCACCTATGAGTGTACCTCTTAAGGTTAACAAAAGACAGAACATAAAAACATTTTAAATAAAGGAAAAATGTGGAAACAGTCCTTGAAAAAAGGTTGTGCAATTGTATGCTGCTGCAATCATTGCCTTGGTTTCTCACATACTTCATCTGGCCTCCTTAAGTGCAGCATCAGGTGAATTACAGCAACCAAGAACTCTCATGAACTCCCATGTTTCCTAGGCTTATGTAGATTTTGTCTAGTTTGAGTGTTTTCTCCTTTTAATGTACTGGAAGTATTGGTCACTAATTAAAGTATTTCAGAAAAAAAAGCATCTATATACAGTTATATTCAGAATAGAACAGATGGATCAGAACAGGCTTTCTTATTATTGCTAAATTTAACCATCCCAACTCACCCAGCTCACTTTAGCAGCCTCCACCTGTCAGTGAATCACAAACAAACAGGGACAGGAATAGACTGCAACGGACAGGCGGAGGTACAGAGAAAATCCCTGATGTCAACCTCTCCTCCATTCATCTATACATCTCCATAGGAACAGACTGGAATCATCACTGCTGTACCCATCACATCCTGAACACGGCCTGTTCCAGCGTAACTCAGTTAAGCCAAAGCATTGAGACACAGGAACAGGTTCTCCCACAGGTCACAATCTGATAGGCAGTTAAATCAGTCATACAGTGTCCCTCACATCCACTTTCTTCCATTATAGATTGTATTTTTACAATTTTAAATGAAAGCATGTATATATCATCATGCACCATCACTGTCAATATAATCTTGCAAACTGTATATAAGTATGTATTTAGATATTCCTATCCACCTTTATTTTTCAGCTTTATTATCCTCGTTCTCATTTGTTATGTAAATTTCCTCAATTGTGAACACATACTTAGCCAATAAAGATGATCTCTATTCTGATCAGAGGAACCAGTAAAACAATGGTATACCACTATGTTCTACTTCATTGCACCTTGTTCATGCTTTAAGTCACCCTCTTTGCACATGTTTAGCAGGTAATTCGCCCCCCGTGGAAATGTGCATTTTTGTCTCAACGACATAACACTGATTAGCAACATTACACAGGAGTGGAAACACAAGAGTGTGTGTGAGTGTGTGTGAGAACGTCACAGTGTAAATTTTGACATGTTCCATTTGGTTTCCATGCCATTTTGATTACCTTGTCCCTCTGTTCCGTTTTCTTAACTCACACTTTCTTACACTTTCCTTCACACACACACACACACACACACACACACACACAAAATACACACTTGCACGTCACCTCGCATGACTGGCAGAGCCCATGCCTGCTCCCTAGGGCTCTGTGGTCCTTTTATTAGAAATGTATTCTATCAGTGCTTTTAATGTAAAAATGCAATAAAGTCATTTCACGCCATGTTGAGCAACTTTGCCACATTATTGTTAGGTCTCTGCGGCTTTCTACGGCGGGACGAGGCCCACACCGACGCACATACACACAAATACACTGATCTTGGCAACCTCATGTACCCCCTCTGACAGGTCGATGAATAGAAATGAACAGACGAACAGCTCAGTAAACCTCTCCATGTACACCAGCTTTGCGTTAAAAACAGCAGCAAGGGAATAAGCGTCACTGAGTCCTTGCAGAACTCTGTAGCATGTGGATTTGACTGGGATGTCACAACATACATTGTGATCGTAGCACATGATGACATCAAACAGTGTATCACTTCGCCTGTGGTATCTACAGTAAAACAATAAAAGCACCATGCCCATACTGCTGGAAAATATATATATGCAGCATGTCTTCTGCTGCATCTCCTCTCTATCTGACCCTTCACCCATGCAGCTGCGATCAAACATGACTTTATCACTATGCTGTGAGATAAAGCCTTCATGGCGTTCTTGTCGGGGACAGCCACTACAGATAGTAGCTCTGTTTTTCACCCCTCGAACTTCAACTATTGAGAAAAAACAGCTCACAGAACAACCAAACTTCTGCTTGCAAACTCTGCATCGCGTGCACTCATGGGAGGGTGCTAAAAAGACAATGTGGTGAAAGCTGATGAGTTATGCAATCTCAGATCAGTCATGGGAATGCTCATTATTGTGTGTTTTTTGGTTTTGTTTGTTTAGCTTTTTCCTCTCTGTCTCTCCTGTTTATCCCTCAATGGCAAATGGTGTTGTCTCATCTGAGGGCTGCTCCTCTCTCGGTGATATTGCGCTCCCCTCCATTTGATATTCATACCACTGAGCTGGTTCAAAATGTTCTTCTGCACAATGCCAGGACTGACACGACAACTTATCAATAAGGGTTCAAATCACTCAGGCTCCATCCTTTTCTCCCATTTGTAAGGATGTTGTCTCAAAAGCTATTTTCTTGTAAGGCAATCTCAATGGACACTTAAGGGAAGGTTTTGCATTTGAGATGTTTGAAAAAAAAACATAAAATGAAAAGTAAACATCATAATCTAATTTATTTACAGAAAACATACAATTAGCATCTCAGGAACCGATGGCTGATTTGTGTCTGGCAATGTCTATTTAGCTGACAAACTTATTTCTCTTAATAAGGAGGAGCTCTTTGACCACTGTGCTGACTGTGCTGCCGGGAAAATGGCAGCCTGCTCCTCTTGCACACAAAACAAGGCACAATGTTCCTTGAACCTAATGCATCTTTCCATATTTCTGAAAGCATCTCTGTGTTGTGGTTTCAAAGAGCGAGACATTAAATGGTCATGTTACAACACAGGATTGCAAAAAGAAGAAACTTATGTGAATGCGTAAATACAAGGTAGAATCTGATTGACCCCTTCAAGCTCTTCAACAGCTCTTTCATGCTCAGTGAGGTTTACAGACACAAAGATGGACAGAGAGGCTAAATGAAGGGATAATTAATGTGATATTGGAGGTACAGTGTCATTCAGTTGATAAGTGGAGACTCAATCAATGAACAAATGCGAAGTACTTGACAAAAATGGATAGTATTGCAGGTCACAGTATTGTATTTATAGTAATCGTACCCCAGTTCGATGAGGGAATGGGATTGATAAGGCTTAATTGATACAAGTGATATTGATTCAGCTTACAAATCCAATTAATTATTGACTGAAATATTGATTCCTAATCAATTTTCTGTGGAGAAGAAAAATTTAGGTAGACACAGGATTTCAGTATCAGCACAACAGTTTCATTATCTGTGAGTGTGAGCGCAGTGTAGAAACAGAGCAGGCATGTAAGTGACACTGCTAAGCCTGCCTGCCAATGTTGTTATGGGAAATTTATTGTAAAGGACGTGCTGCTTGACTTTGAAGCTGTCATATGAATGGCATAAATAAATTGGTATTTAAGCCCATGTTGCGTAGAAAGATGTTTCAGTATATTTCTTGTGTTCACATCTTTCTTTTTCTTCCTTGAAATTTTGGTTCACAGACATAACAACCAACACTTTTTTATCTTTCTTTGTGAAATGAAGCCACGCTTTGGACCTTTTCTTACTCTCCGCCACCACTTCCACTTGTTGTAAGTTTCCAACAGTGCGGATGCATGAGCTTTACTTCATTAAACTGTGCAACTGCCAGAAATACATGCCAGCATCAATACAGCAAAGTAAAAATTTTGGATGCATTTGATTCCAATGGATCAGATAATTTGGAATCGTCTCCTAACTGGAAGAGATCTTGGTTCACATCAAGCACAGACGGAGCCCCTCTTCTGAACTGTATGGTTTATACTCTCCTCTAATATTAAGTACATATTTGCCCACTTTAATTTGCATATGTGTAACTGAGCAGTCAGGATGTGCTGATGGAATACTTGTGTGCTGCACAATACAAAAGGCAGATGCTTCTTCCATCTGACAACTCCCTTCAACAAGTGGTGTAGAGGTGGCGGGGTCCACTGGTAAATGGCTCCAGCTGTGCTTGTAGAACCAGGGTGACAATATGTTGACCTTCGTTCTATCTCACACAAGCTCAAGGTTAGTCGCCACATCACACCTACCTCTTTATAATCAAAGTTGCTGTAGTGGAGATGTATAGGGCCAAACTCTACCAATAACACTCACCTTGAGGTGAATGGAGTCACAGCCTAACATTACAGGGGTTACGTTATTCAAAGAGACACTGCCATAGCTGGTTTCTGATTGGCTGGCTGAGCATATTCAAATATCATGAGTATTGGCAAAGAGTATTACCTAAAAAGTCTAGTAGAGGGCAGAGCCTGTTTGAAATATGATGACAAAATATTGCCAACAATGCAATACATCTTTTAAACACTCCCCAACCAACAGACATATCTGGATCAGCATTCAGAAAGTTGAATGTACTCATCCTTCATCTTTAGCTGATTGAATCCTCACTGCCTCCTGAACGCATCCATTTTTGACTTCCATCATACTCAACGCATCATGCCCCCAAATAAACACACAAATTTCTGTGCTTCACTGAACACCAATCTCAATTAATGCAATCATATTCACTTTAAACAAACTACTTCACTTAGTTTTGGCAGCACCGTCGTTATTGACACATGTAAATGAAGCCAAATCTAATTAAATGCAGTCATATTAGCTTGAGTGAAGCAATCAAAATGCAATTAGGACTGTGTTCCTCATATAAAGTTGCATTGCACCAATTTTGATTTAACCAGCAATAAAGTTTGCAACCGCAGTAACAACAAACAAAGATTATTTATTATCATATCACGCTAATGCTAAAACAAAAATTATATAATCGTAAATGGATTCAGAATGAATAAGTTCACAAAAACAAAACTATTTTAGTGCAGAGGAAATGTGGAAAACATACCATGACCAGACTGTTTAAAAAGGTATGAAAATACAAATAGAACTAGTCAAGAGGGTTATGAATCATCATAATGGCCAACTATTCAACCGTTTATGCAGAATGATTTATGAACAAAGGAACAGGTGTGCTGAATGCATCCACACTGGCTTGTGTTAATGACCTTGTGCTTTAAGCTTTAAGCTGATCATTGTGATTGCAGGAATAAAATGAAGTTGTCTTTGTCTCTATTTGAGGACTGTTTCATTATGCTTAACAGATCTGGAAAAAAACAAGGTGCTTTGTGTGTGTCTCCATGCATCAAATGCATTTAAATCTTTTTTTTTGGTGCATTAATGTATCAGTGCATGAGTGTGTTTGCATTGGGCAAACAGCTGCACTTCGGTGTGCGATCCTACTGTACACTGTCGTGTCTGTCTGTGTGTGTGGATGCACTTGTGCCTCTGAGTGTGAGAGTGCGTGTGCGTGCATGTGTGTGTGTGTGTGTGCTGCTGCAGTGCTGTGAGCGTCCTGACCTAGAAAAGCACTGAGACAGAGAGGCTGAGGCTCTCTGCGCTGTGACAGAAGGAGGGGGAATCCAAGCAGTCGCACTCTGTCAGCAGCACCGTCTCCTTCCCCCTCCTCAACTAACCCGAGTGGTGCTGTGGAACGCCGCTGCTTGAGGATGAGGATAGGCACCAATCAAAAGTTAGGCAGTAACCCTCCGAGAAACAATTTCTAAATAATTTGAAGACTGCTGGCACGCACTTGTCGGCTGCATCAAAGACGCTAGCTGTTCCTTAGCAGCAAATGAAGCCTGGTCGTGCTCGCCTTTCAGCTCACGCCATTTTAAGTCGCAATCACATTAAATGCTTTGAAAAGCAATATCTTTCAAGCCCTGTTTATAAATCTCATTACCAATCATCCTCCCATAACACCTAGGGTTGTTTGTGTGCATAGTGTAATAGGTCACTGACGGATGATTTTTTTTACGCTGTTTAAGTGAACAAAGGGTGACAACGTTCTTAACATTTTCATAACTTTTCACCAGATAGCAGTTGGTATTTTCAGTGTAATTGAACCTGCTAATTGCAGAGAATTACAGTAAAGAGATTAGGGAGGTGAGGCAACAAGGTAGCACATCTGCGACGTAGCATGGCAACTGAGGCAGATGGAGGAGCTGAGTGTCATAAGAAGGCCATTCACAGCTGCACAATAGATTAGTCACACACCCTCACAATACACACATTATCCTCCGACATCAATCAGGCGAGAGGCAAGCATATTGTCTTTGCAATGAAAAGATCCTTCACTCCATATGAAGAGTCAAATTAACTTTTTTTAATTAAAGCCTAAGCCGCCCAATGTATAAAAACAAGCGGTTCGCCCTGCATGCATTATTCCCTGATGGATAAAGTCCCTGAGTTACTTTCAGAGGGAGTAATGCAACACACGGAGCTCAGGTGGATTTTGTTAGTGAAGGAGCATCCAGTCAGATGTGGCAATCAGGGCTAACAACATCTAACGGCAAAGGCATCTTAACTGACTCATCCACTCGAGATAATGTCAAGTGATTCACGTCTTCAGACCTTTTGGGAGCTGGAATACATCTGGGTGAAATTAGATTCATTTGAGACTCATTCAGACAGACTTGTTGTGTTTAAAAGCTGTTCAGAATATGTCATTTGCTGTTTTGAGGTTAGGTTTAAGAGACAAAACCACGTGAGAAAATGTTCCTCTAGCCGATGCCGGTTAAAAAAACACAGCCTAGCTTCAACTTTTAGAGTCCCTCAGGGCATCTAAGACTTTTACTCCTCTAAGATCAAACAGTCGAACTAAACTGCAGCTCTGTCCAACCAATTAACAACCTCTCTTTCCACAAAGGGATGAAAGTTGGCGCTCTGGTTATGTTTGGTTTGCAGCAAGTGCGTTTATTTACTGCACCGCCCTCTTCATTTATGGCCCCTTTAGCCAAGCCCCCAGCCATAACCCCAAGGAGGGAGAATAACCCAAACACAGCAAAATAAACTCAGATATAATAGCCTTTGATATGTTTCACAGATAATATCTCTCAGTCTTTACACACACGCACACACAATATGCTCGTGTGCTGTGCTGCAGTGTATATTGCTTGTAGTAAAAGTTACAACCTCAGTTCAGTTCGGTTCAGTCTCCCATCAAAAAAAAAGCTTCATCTTATTCTAATTAAGTTGGATATTTAATAAAAGCAGGTGCATATGATTTATGTACCAGGTGATGACACTAATTTAATCCTGAGTCACTGTCTCTCTCTTTGACGTCATTGATATTTTTACACAGCTGACTATTGCTGATGTCAACAGGGTTGTCTCAAAGCTCTAGATTGGTTTATTTAACTAGCAGGAGAATGTGTTACCTGTGTTATCTTTGTGTGTCTTAATTAGTCATATGACACAATGATACACTGAATATGCTGATGTCATTAATAACTGACTATCAACCTTCACACTGTTTCATATTGTGTGCTCGCAGGTCTGATCTTTCAGGAAAACAGTTCATTTTATAAGGGTAATTTTCTTTCTTTATGGCACATAATGAGTAGAGAACTGTGTTTTCCAACAGTAACAGAGCAAAAGCTTGCAGAGAATTTGCCAGGATTAGACGATGGAATGAATAATAGACTGTTATTAAACTATTTCTAATTTAATTGTAGGTGTTATTAAAGCCAAAAATGAATCAAATGCACCTGAGGCGAGTAGATATCCCGTAAGAATGGGAATAGCTCAAAATTCTGTGAAATTTGTTCCTCCACTTTCTTGGCGAGGAGTTGAATTAAAAAAG
>JAPZDY010000008.1:15602476-15620765 GCA_029783645.1 Ctenochaetus hawaiiensis
TTGCATTTACATTCTAAGGTTTAATTGAATGCATCGCTCACAACCTTGAAGAGCAGGAGGGAAGTATCAGTGTGTGAGCGTGCATGCATGCATTTAAAGTGAGTGTGCTTACACACCCGTGTCATGCCTGTTTGTCTGCATCCTCTTTTTTCTCCTCACACGTTGACGTGAATGTGACAAGTGGCCCCTCATCATCACTAAGTGGATTGAGCTGTGTGATGGGCATATCAGGCGCCCTCAGGAAAAAATGCCATGTGAATCATATAATGTGATTCTCTTCTGTCCTAATGGGTGACAAGTGTTTCCCATCTGTCCACCCACCATCCTCTCATCCATGTATCCATCCATCCATCCATCCATCCATCCATCCGTCCGTCCGTCCTAGAGCGCTGCCTCTCTAAGCTTTGCCTGGGGAGACATGGAAGCCAAGAAGATAAGATGGAGAGATCGACAGAGAGCAAGAAGAAGGGAAGGATGGAGGGGGAAAAAAGACAAGATGCCTTTGTGCATAGCTTCAAGCCAGAGAAGGCCCACAAGTCGTCAAGTTTCTTGTCTCATTCGCTCACACAGAGGAGGCAGAAAAGTGAGATGTCTGCTGTGACAGAGAAATAGACTCTGGCAAAGGGAGATGCAAACACAGGGTGACTTAGGCTAACATTTGCCCACAGCTAATGCCTGCTTGATTGAACTTTTTGTTTATCTCGTCTCTCTTTCTCTTCATCTGTCATGCACACATACTCACATATAAAAACACATTATTTCAAAAGAGACGTGAATAAGAAGCAGCACACCACCATGTAGAAAACAAGCATGCTCTGTTTTTCTCACAGCCATGCTAATTAGGTCAATTAATCCAATGCATGTTTGGCATCATGGAGCAGTTTGTGCAGTTCACAGAGCATCAGCAGCAATGTCATGCTAATTGCGGTTGTGTAGGAAATTTCTGTTCAGACAAATTTGGCTCAGTTTAGTCCCCTGCAAGGCCTTACCTTTTTCATCAGAGGGAGACATGCAAAACTGGCCCAGGACCAGCCACCACCCATTTGAGGGAGAGGCTTCTTTGGCTCACTCATTTAAAATGAAATAGCGGTACAGAGCCAGGCTCTGGCATTCACTGACTCTTTTAATTGCTTGAAACACTATAAAGTGGGGAAAAAGAGCTATTTGTCTGGAAAGTACACTTATCTAATCTCTCTTGAACTATTTCGTTTGGAAATACAACCTTGGGAAAGCTGAGACAATTAGCACCTTTTAGAACATACTGAGACAGATCTTGGGCTAATTTCAAAAGGCGGTTGGGATGATGTGATCATTTGAGGATTTTCAGTTAGAACTTGGCACTCCTGTTAGAGATAGTGAAATCCTTCCCCAACATCTGAAGGCGGAGATTACAATGGGGACATCCTCTCATTCAGGGACTACAAATTTTGTTCCAGTCTGAACAGCATTATATTGTAAAGACCATGTAGTTTCTCTTAAAACAAAATATTTAAATAAATTAGAGGCTTATTTAAAGTAAGTAGCACACATACTGCATGCCCTGTCAAGTGGCTGTCAGGATCATGTGTTTAACAAAAAAATGTATTCGAAGCCCACTATCTTAGATTCATAACCTGTCATCTAAAAAATCTTAAATTTAAAACTGTTAACTTTTTATTAGCTAAAAATGATCTTGGAGCAGCTCCTCTTCTGTGGAAATTGCATGTTTTTGTACTAGTCTAGAATAGATAAAGCAACTATGAAACATATTTTCATGAGCATTGCTGCAATCATAGGCTCATTTACATGCTTAAACACAGAACATAAGTGGAGGAATATTCAGTTGGTTGCAATCTGCAACCTCAACACTAGATGCCACTAAATCCCTACACAGTGTATCTTCAATGTCGTTGTGAAGGGATTTATGCAAAAACTATTCAATACTTTATTATTTAACAAGGTTTGACCCCATCAAGTGCTTTCAGACATACATAGTATTTTTCCCAACAAAGTACAACTGGACAACCTGATAATCTTGTACAATTTGTGCGGGTAAAGCAATTGATCAGGGTTTGCCCAGAGGTGATGCTTTAAGGCTGGATAGCTAAGCTGCAGCTTCTCCCTAAGCGCTAAATATAAGCATTTCCTATAAATACTGGCATAACCTCGTAAAACTGCCTTTTGTTTGTGTACCCATACAGTGCGAAACTGAATGTGTTTGTACCTCCTTTCTTCTTCTTTCCACACGATAGACGGCTGCAGGCGCCACCAATCTCTGAAGTAATATTATAGCCATTAAAAATTGACTGCACTTATTGCAGGATCCACTCTCTCATTATTGCCAACAAAAACAGCACTTGAATGCATGATATATACTTGTATTCCATCGTCTCAGTTCTGAAGTAGGAGCTTACAAAAGTGTACTTGAAAGCAGCACCACCACAAGGCAATTTGCAGTGTGAAAAATAGCTATACTCAGCTAGCATTATTTGACAATGATGAAATGTGAGCTCTACATTTTCCTTTAGGAGTTTGAGACAGTGCAGAAAACTGTAAAGGGGTGATGGAGGCTTAACTCTTTCCCGAGCATTAGGGACAAAGCAACTTGGTGTGTTTCTTTGGTTGTGCACATGAGTGAGTCTTTGTGGGAGTGTGTGCATTCAATGTGTGTGTGTGTGAGTGTATGAGTGTGTGTGCGTACAAAAGCCCTTTATCAGATGCTGGCAGACTGGAGCAAAGGGGGGATCGATAGAGCTTTGGCCTGAAACAGGGAGACAGTACCTGGATCTCAGCCGGCCTCCACCGTTCCTCTCATTGATCTTCATTACCTCCACAGACTGGAACTCAAGTAGGAAGGAGCTGGACGCAGTGGCCCATACACACTTGAACACATACTGCACACTTCCAGAGATGTACACATGCACACACACACACACACACACACACACACACACTGACTGTACAATCACTGACAGTCAGTGTGTGTGTCTGTGTGTGTATGTGATCTCTCCAACTTTGTTAAGACCCAAAGTGAGCCGAGGTGAGACACAAAACTACTCATCTTTCACATTCAAATGGGAAATAACAAAAAATATGATGCGGACAGAGTTTGGGCAACATGAGACATATGCCAAAAATTTGCATGTTCACATATGTATTTTATCCTGTGATATACTGAGATTTTGTTGTATTGTTTTTTAAAACAGAAACCTTGTTTTCCACTTTTTTTTTAAATAATCATTGTGTGGCCAACTAAAATTCTTATCATTAGGATGTCATTTTGTAAAGATAAAAAGGGTGGGTTAATATTATGAATTCAATTCATCTCACATAACCAAATTAATGTAGAAGAATGTAATCCCAAAGGTTATAAGGCTTGTTGTTTTGTGGCTGTCAGCACTGGAACAAGTTGAAAGTTTATTTTAAATCAACATAAGCCTGAACAGGACACATTTTCAAAGGCAAAGTATAACTTATCCCATGTTGGTGAAACTATTTCGAAAATGGCTTTTCTTATGTTTACGTCCACCCAAGTCAGACCTCACCTTTATTGACTTGTGCAAAAGTTGTCACTTGAGAGATGTTTTCACATTCCTCCTGTAAAAAGGGGAGAAATCTCACTGCACTTCCCTAAAATCTGAGATTTAAATGTACCTTAGGCAAACTAAATTTGGAATGTAAGAATTTTAAAAGTTATTCACAAGCAAAGAAACATGAAACCAACAGCACAGAGAGGATTTGTGAGCACAGTAAGTTAGAGTTTGCATCAGCATAAGTAAAGGTTCAAAGTAGACTGCGTAGGTCTCGTATGTTAATACAAGACAAGCATCATATGAGTGATGCTCTGAAACACTGGATCCCACTGTACACTTTCCTTTGTGCAGCTTCTCATTTCCTTCCTTCCTTAAAACTCCACACACGCTGGGTGTGTAGCTTGGACTTCCTGTTAATCTAAGAGTGGCTTATTCAGGGCCACAGATGCCTTTATGATACCTTTCTTTTCACATTTTTTGATGGAATGCCCCTTCAAAGAATGATCAAAACACACAAGAACATGAGAATTAAAAATTTAGGTTTCTGAACCTGCAGGTTTCCCATGCACATCAAAGAATTTAGTGGAACTAATTACAGTTTTGTATTCACAAATTATTCAGCAGGAGAAAGTTTTACCAACTGTTCCTGGGTGAGTTAAAGTGATTATAGTTTTCAAGCAGGTTGATCAGAGTGATTGGTTTTCCCACAGCTTTGCCCATATAATTTCTGGTTTAAGAAACCTCCTTACATTAAGCTGCTCCAAAGTGGATGCTATCAGCACAAAAGAAGGTATCCCAATCACAAACAGACTATAAAAAGGGTTAAAAAAGAGAAATTAAATCACACTATAACTCTGTTTTTGAACTTTTCTGTTCATATTCAGATAATGCAGCTGCATTAATTTTCACCACATCCCAAGAGGGAACTCTACTTTATTATTTCCACAAACAACAACAACCAAATTGGATGTAAACATAATTTGGACCTTAAAATCAATCTCCAACTTTCAATTATGGTGCTGAAGGTTTTTGTCTGTTTGAAGAGAGTAGTATAATTACTTTTTTCAATTTAGTTATTGAACTGAATGTCCTTGACAATGGCAATAACAAACAAGCATTCAAAAGCTGTTTTTTTAAGAAGGGAAATTGCTTGAAATACCCATGTAATCCTTTAAAGATTGTTAAACACTCGCAATCCGAAACAATTTACAGTCAACAAAAGCAAACAAGCCCAAACAGCTGGAGAAGACTGCAGGTTTGGCGCTCGGATTAGAGACTTTTGTTTATGCATTGCATGTGCTTCTCTCCTCACCTTGTCTCCAAGAAGCCAGGCATTTAATGCACGCAAGGAAAAAGTGAGTTAAAAAGGGATGAGAAAAAGCAAGGGAAGGGAGCAAGTGAATGAAAGGTGGTTTATTGAATAACCAAAGCTCTCAGGTGCCATTCTCCCCTTGTGACTTAGGTTAATTCAATTCTCCCTTCTGTCCTATCAAGCCTTGTCTGGAAGTAGACGGCATCAAAGCAGAGCCGGAAAACACTAAATGATAGTAACTCAATTGTTGCTGGGCCATCATTGATTGTTTGCCCGGAAAGAAGTTGGAAGAGAGACAAGACACTTATTTTCTCCACCTCTCCCACCCTGTGTAATCACTTTTAGGATGGGTGTATGTGTATATTGTCCATGTTTGCACCTATTAGGGAGAGGAAGCTTCTATGAGCTGAGCCTTCTCTTGCATTTGCAAGGTATATGCACACAAAGCACTTAAGAAGCACAGAGTAATTACAGATTGGGGGATATAATTGCATAAACAAAAAGCACTCTTCGTTTGCACGCATAAACAGATGGATGTTTAATTAAGTGCCTAAAACATATCATTTTAACTGTTCACACTCACTCAAAGACTGCTGCTCTCTGCATATTGACAGCTTTGTGCTGAGCTGACGTCAAGGTTTTTAAGCATCAACTGTGCCTTGTTACTCAAGGATTACACACAAATCACAGGAGAAAGTAATAACCTTATTATTGTCTTCAAAAAATATTAATCAAATCATGTGCAAACTAATTCAAAATCTGTGTGTAAGAACTGCCTGTATGCACATAAGAGTTTGTAATAGCAGGTTTACTTGTCATGGCCAGCTTATTTAGCCTGTACAAGCACTCTCAAATATCTTCTCTGGCTCTCCAGGGAGTCTGAAATAATGACCCTGATGATGTTATTTTGATGCCATCAGGGTAATTGTATCCTAGACTTTGAGACTGAACATTTTTAGCTTGTGCAACAAACATGTGTCATCTGAATGACGTGAGCAGAGAAGGTTTAATAAAACATGTAGCAACTACCACGATAACAAGTGGTCTAATATGGCTCAGTGGCAGATTTAAATTCTCTTTACTATGGAAACAGTTGATATAAAAATTAAATAACAGAAATTTTACTTTTAGCAAATTTATTTTAAAGCAGAACCCTTGAGAAAGCTAAAGTTATGATCAATCATTTACTTAAGTTTTAATCTGAAGATACAGAATCCTTGACTTGTGTGAAGTGACTGTAGTATTTTATAGACACAACCTTTATATCCGGCTCTGTATATGTGATTTTGCAAGTTTATTGAGCCACTAACTATAGTCTGGGATAAAAAGGACTAGTAGAAGTTTGTTGATTTAAATTATCTGATGAAAGATAAGACCTTTTTCTTTATCTCCATCTTCATGGTGCATCAATTTTGTCGTGTTGCATCATGAGAAATGTGGCTCTTTGTGTTTGGGAGCTTGACTTTCCCTCATTGTCGCCTCTGTTACTTTGATTGTGATAAGTGTTTTTTTTTAAATCTCTCGTAATTTGTCCAGTTGTACAACACTGAATCCCTAGAGTATCTATTCAATCAAATCTACATCTGTGTATGCTATAAACAGTGATAAACCCCATCTTCTTTAAGCCCATCTAATGCTTGATTTTGTTTTATAGTGAAACACTCTCGAAGTGCAATTTATTGTAAGAAGCAGTCTTTTAAACCCTGGTGAGTTAAATATAAGTCTATTTGTTCTGCGAAACCCCAGCAAATAAGAAAGACAGAGGACTAACGTCACTGACAGTGAGGTTGAGCTTCTGCTAAATAGGGTCCTGTAAAGCAGAATGTTTTATCTGGAACTTTCAAAAGCGGCTTGTCCAGAAGAAAAGGGGCCCAAGGAGTGTGGCACAGGTGAAGAAAAAAGGATTGAACTGAAAGTGATTGCAAAAACCACGATTGGAGAGCACAAAAGAGATGTCAGCGTCACAGCAGGGGTCACAGAACCACTTCAATGTTATTCATAGATGACAAAATAGCGGCAATTATTGGCTGAGACATCTGAAAAAGCCATCATGCCTGATGGAGAATCTGAAAGCATGACTCAGAGGAAGGAAACATTGTCAAACAGAATACAGTATGTACAGTGTTGGGGAGAAATTAAATACATTTAAAAGAATGTGTGATTAAATCAGTTACAGCAAGTAACAAAAAATGACTTCAATTTAAGGAATAATGATTAAAGTATTGATATTTACATCCACATACACTCTTTTCTTAACAGCACAGGAAAACAAAACAAAAATATGATATTAAACTAAATGCACTGTACAACACTAACACACACTTGTGTTCTTGGAAAAAAAACGTCTGATGAAATAAATTCAACTATTGCAATCTTTTTCTTCTCTGCTGTTCTTCTCATTGACTTTTCTAATGTGCAGTGAAGCTGGCACTAGTTTAAAAAAAATCTTGATTAAAAGAATTACTACACCAATATATGGGTGCTTGTGGGAGTGGAAATGAAGCTTGTGCATGTGGACAGGAGAGAGGAAATGAGAACAGGAGGGGAGAGCAGAGGAGATGAGGAGTGCAACAGACAGATGAGACACCAAAACAGCGTTGAAGGGGAGACAGTCAGTTAGACAGATAAGTCAGACGGAGGTAGCACAGTTTGTCACAATTCAGAAATCACACAATAGAAACAGGAGCTTTGAGGCTGGCTTGGTCAATTTTCATAATTAAACAAAGCTTTGGCACACAACCCTCTGAAATGGAAACTTGAAGAATGTTAATTATTGTTGTCTTTAGCGTTTTTCACTGTGTTCACAGTTATAAACACCAATTGTACAGTTGTGCCCACCAATAAAAGCCTAGCTAGTTACTTCCCTCTGGCACCTGGACTGGGTGGTGGACTATTGCAATGAGCTTCCCGTTTTGCAGCAGATGTGTTTACATTGCAGTGACTTGTAAGGTCTTATGCTTTAAAAGGTGACCTCAAAGGGTTCTGACCAAGTCAACATAGGTGACTAACTAGAAATAAGAACTGGTTGCTTTATATCTCCATTCAGTGGGCAGTATAATTTAAATTTTGAATGTTGTTTTTGATTATTTCTCTTGTTTGAATCCGTGCAGCCTTTCACATGTCAATCAAATCAACCAGCATTGTTCTAGGAAGCCCAAGCCTGCTATGCCTGCAACCTTGACCACATCAAGGCAGGTGGCCATGTTGAAAGGAAACACCTTTCAGTGCTGAAAATCAACAGTGTTTTCCTTGTGAAATCACAAAGAGACTCTAGCATGACTGTAGAGTATAAAGTTTGTTTACCAGCAGTGAAAATGCTGTCAACATCGAAATACTAAACGTCAAACCTGAGGAAACATCTACAGGAAGTTTCTGTAAGTGTGATCAGTTCTGTAAGTGTAAATCTAAGTTTGAACTCCCACAAGTAATCAAAAAGCAATAAAATCTAAAAAGTTACAAAAGGTGGAGTAATTAAAATAGCCACATGACGTTTAAGATTCTTTAACAGAGTAATTAATAATCTGTAACTATTTCATTAAGATATAACCTTCCCAAAATTAAGTATGTACCACAATAATGGTGCAGAAATGTCAAAATTTCTGTTGCAACCTTTCTTCCAAAATTGTCAGGCACTTCTCCACAATCCACTCAGAAAACTGCTGTGAGTTTGCTGCTGTTCCTCAGTGATTAAATGCTGAAGAATCTAAATTAAATAATCTTGAGCATTGCTGAAATTAAGGAGACCCTGCAGAGCATTGATTTAAAATGAAAAGAAAAGTTTTCCATCCGGACAAACATAATTATCCTCGTCCTATGAAGACTTGTGTAAGTACTAATGTACTTTTCACTCTAATTAAGACTCAATTTAACACCTAACCCATGTTGTATTGCAACAAAAATTGGCCAGAGGTTGAGCATTTCCTGAACACATTTGACCTCAGTCCTGTAAAGTTGACGGTCAGTATTCATCATGCTGAGTTGACAAGTTATCTAGTTTGTGTAATCAATCATAATTTGTGCAGAGGCTCTTCAACCTTCAGCGTTAAGTGGAGGTTGCTTCCAACTGGGATGGGTTCGGCTCAGGGGCTGTGACTAGGATTCCTTGAACTCTCAGGCGTTTTCTCTGGGAAATTAGTCTGCTGATGGGATCATTAGCTTTCCCAGATACTGACAGAGGTGTTATGGGAATGCTGATTCATTGCTGTCCACAGGAGAAACTCCATGGGAGAGCTGAACATCTAACTGAGGGGTTGTAAGCTGAGGTGATCTAACCCATTAGGGAGCAACCCTTGATGGGACACTTGTCCTCTAAGAAACATCTGATAAAAACAGCAACAAAGGTTGAGTCCGTAATCAACCTGTTCTGAGGGTTCACAGGCTTGAACAGGGGACAGCAGCCCCTACACTTTGTACCTCAGCATCAGCTTTTACTGAGGCCAGAACATTGTGCCCACTTTGGTCCAGGTTATCACATATACACAACGGTCTGGACGCCCAGGTCTGTGTAACTAGGACTATTTGTTCAACACCATTTCTATGGCTCCCTGTGCTACCCAACATATTACTTGCTTCTAAATAATACTTGGCTTCCACATATTGAGCAAATGGCCTGTACTCTTATGATGCTGAAAAAAGGTCAGATGATTCCCCAAATCTACCAGTTTAACCAGACATCTTCCATCCACCTGCTGTCCATCTTCTTTCCAAAAGGACAAGTCGGTAGAAAATCCCACCAACCCACTTCACCACCAAATCTGCCTGGAAATGGAAATCAGAGTCCAAGGACATTTCAAACAAATATGTAGTGTTAGACCCTGATTAACAGGTCCCTTGCACTATCCTATTAAGTAGAAAGTGGTCAACCTCGAACAAACTCAGGACCACCTGACCTTCTGAACAGATTCAGAACCATCATGTCCCCTGTTCGGCCATTCATTGCAGGTGGGACAAGTGTGCATGTGGAGAGGAGCAAACAGTAAAACAAATCATTTAAGTTTACCCTCTACAAGGACTAAAAGAAGAATTAGTCACTTTCCTATCTGATCAGGAGGAAACCTGCCAGATTTAAGAATTTTACATTTACTAAATAAAAGAAATTAATACTGTGTCAAAACCAGTGGCTAAACAAAAGAGGACAGAAAATGTTCTTTGCTTAAGACACAAAAATGCCAACAACAGCTATGTTAGCAAGGGTTTTTTTTTCAGATTATTAAGCACAAGCAGGCTAAAATAAGAGCAGTAATCATGCATATCTTGGTGAGTACAAGCTGGTAAATAAAGTGATGCTGCATAACAAGTTATTTAGCTGCACTGAGGAGTCTGACCACAAAACAAAGAAGTGGAATTCTGAACAGCACTCAAGTCATTTCTTTAATTAATAAAAAGACTGATGAAAAAGTTCAGTTAGGAGATAAATGAGGGATGGGAGTGGAAGTGTCATCCCATCTAAGAAGTCCTTGGCTCTTTTGCGAGATGTTAACATGCTGTTTACTGGATATAAATATGTGTCACAGTACCTGTCTATCATAGAGTTCTCTATCTTAATAATTTCAAACTGAGATAAAAGCTCCAATCCTTGCTTACTTGTTCTCTTAGCTACATTCCCTCCATGCTGCTTCATTGCTCATATGGCATCTTGCTGAGTCATTTGGAGCTGAGCAGAATCACAGCTGAAAAGTCATTACAAAAAAAGGGGGGAGGAAAAAATAAGAGGCTGACAAAAGATATGAAAAGACTGGCAGTGTTCATTAGTAACGAACTTTAAAAAGTCATCGCAAAGTTCAAGCAAATAAAATGAAAGAAGGAAAGAAAAATGCCTCCTTTGCTAAATTTATTCTGATTCTTTTTTGGCCAAAACTACAAATTAAAGTGTAAGATGTGTCATTGTGTCATTCATACTGCTCTAATAGGAGAGAATGTGTGAAGCCAAAATAATCAGGAATGTGTTGCTGTCCAAGTTCTGCAACTGCTGACAGAGAAACCTCAATGAGCATCAAAGTTTAGTTTTTACCATCCATGCTAGATTAATGGACATTTCAAGCGTTCTCTTTTTGGCTACAACCTCCTCGTTAGAAACAGCGAAAAGGTCGTCTCATGACTCAAACCGCTGACGCTTTTAATGGACCTCTGAATAGGTTGCAATGAGTCACTCAGAGCGTTTTCTTTCTGAAACTCACCATGAATGTTGATCATGAATGTGCTTATAATTTCACATGTGGGCTGAAATGGGTGAAATAAACTGCAGGATGTCTGAACACGTTCTCTCTGTCATCAACAATAGATGCATTTCCAGTGTTTTACCAGCTCCTCTTGACCCATACCACTCAGTTTAACCTTTTCACCACAGCACAGAGTGAGCTTACTCACTTACTCACTCATCATTAGTAATACAACCCAGGGTAGACAGTATAATCACCTACTTCCACCGGACATGTCATTCCAATTGCCACTGTAATTAGAAGGCATTGCTCTGACTGACACAACCCCACTAGCAGAAGTGTGTGTGCATGTGTGCACATATTTTTAGAAAAACCAAAACCAAAATTAGGTCTGATCAAAGCTCTTTTGTACCATATATCGCCTGTAGTAACATTTTTCTAAAAACAAAAACATGACGTAATTTTTAAATGTGAAGAGTTTACAGATAGTATCAGCATAATCTGCAGACTTGCTTCAGTGTGGCTGTTAAAAAGTAGCTTGGGATATTTTACATGCTGAACAGGAGTCTACTGAGGTACAGACTTGGCATGGGATCGGTGCCTGATGAGAATGCTTTCCAAAAAGCAAACAAATAAATTCATAAAAATAGCCATCCTTAGAGATTCTAGTCACAAAAGAACATTTAGAAAATTACCAACAAAAGCCCCACTTTAATTCACATTACACCTGTTTGAAAGATAATTATTACCAGGCAAAAAACTGAGCCATTAGGTGATTAGTCATATTGCACACAAGCCAACAATGTATCAAGATTATCTAAGCACTTTTATTCGGTGGTTAAAAGCAAAATTTAGCAGCCAAGATGTTGCTGAAATCCCCCCACTGCACTCAGTAGTTTTGTTTACAATGATACATGTTAACAATGGACACTTTGGATGATCATTTTACCATTCACTTGATGTCTCTCTTAAAAATAAACCTGGAGATTTGTCTAAAGCTATGCTTAGCCATGTAGCTACCATTTCTGTCAGGGATTACAAAACTGAGGACCCAAATGCAGACAAAAATTCAATGATTTAACAAAAGCGTGCTTTATTGAAAAACAAGCTGATAATTCCAAAACCAAACAATGCAAAGTTTAACTAAACAGAAAAATCAAAGAAGACAAAAAACCCCAAACACTACAAACTAAGAAGATGCTGTGAGAACAGGATCAATGACTGGACCAGGGGATGACAAAAGCACAGAGGAGCGACAACAGACAACCTGACAAAGTCAAAGGGGAAACACAGAAACTATATACACACTAGGATAATGAGACACAGGTGGGGCAATCATGACAGGTGTAACACATCAGGGCAGGGCAGGTAATCATAAAAGGAGGGACACTTGACAGGACGTGGGTAGACAAGACACAGAACAGGATTTACCAAAATAAAACAGGAAACAATGAAACAAAAACAACGACATACGAAAACCATGGAAACACAACAATCAACTCAAGAATCAAATGAACCGAAACTACTCAAATAAATGTAATAATAATAAATAAATAAGTTTCTCTAACAAGAAAGTTTAAATTTGTCAAGAGTTTTTTGGTTAATGACCAAATATAAACAAGGTGTGTTGTGTGCTAATAACAAATGTTAGCGTGCTACCCATCAGAACTAAGTAGTAATACTCATGATAAACATGATCATGTTAGCATTGACAGTTAAAACATGTTAGCGTGCTAATATAGCTTTAAGTGCTGAGCTCCAATACAGCCTCACATACGCAGCACATAAAGTAACTTGAATAAAGATGGAAGCAGGTTGCTGATTCAAACGAAAATAAGCACCAAATGTCTTTTCACCATTATGTGATGATAACAGAGCAAAACCCAGAACCGGAGGAAGCTTATAAGTTACATTTAGTCACGTTTGCCATCCTCACACTGTGACTGGTGTTATTCTAGAAGTCTGTTAAAGGTGACAAAATGAAACACACAGGTACCTTTAATGAAATAATGCATATCTCTGAGTTTGAATATTGTTGGCATTATTTGGAATAATTTAGTAACACAACTCAACAAAATATATACCAAAGATATAGTTGTTTTTAAACATTTTAATACAGCAAAGTTATATACTGTAAGTTTAAGAGTCTGAAAACAATCACCAAAACAAAAAAATAAGATTCAAGTTGTAATACTTCACACCTTAGACATCACAGGCTTATATGCATTGTCATGCACAGCAACAGGGTGTAGGATGGGATGAATAAATGGATGTATGAGAAATGATGATGAATATGACTTCAAGTGGTCCACAGATTGGAAAAGGAAACCCCCAAAGGAGCAGAAACCCATCTGCACAAGATTTAGCCACAACGCCACTTGTTGTGCTTGCAGCCTTATTACTTTGCATTATTCTGTGCCGCATTGTTATGCAGACACAAGCTTAAGGTATCACTCTATCTCTGAGATAATCAAGCTGAGATTTTCAAATGAAATGTGTTCTTTATGTAATTATGTTTTAAAAGACCTGTAATATAAATTTCAAAAACCTGTTTGAGTTTGAATAACCTACTCCAACAAGATCAACAATTGAAGTAATAGTCATCAATTTTAACAATAGACATCATGGCCCATTCACTGCTTAATCAAACGGCCAAATTTCCTGCTCTAACAGACAACAAAACAATGTGGTGTAGTTTTTACATGCAGCTCACTGCTCCCTCAAACACCACAATCACTGCCAGACCCACATACAAAAAGGAACGGTTGCTCTGTGGAATAGCAAATCCTGAACTACTCAAAGTGGCAGAAAACAGTTTAGATGGCATTTGCCAACACCACACCTCAGAAAAGTTGCAAAAGACAGTTTCGCAGTGATAAATAACACCAGTGTATGATGATAAGTGTGCCACAATTTCCAGACAGTATTTGTTGTAATTTTTGAAACAGTGGGTTATAGAATTCACACAGAGGTAAAAAGAGGCAGTTTTCTCATCTCTATCCAATCTTTGAATTCAGGTGAAATGAAAACAGGCGCTAACAGATTTTGTAAGCTGCTCCTAGCCAGTGTGAGCTAATGGTTTGTTAGTTGGCTAACTTCCTAGCTTACTTTTTAATGCTCCCAGCTTATTCATTTTAAAACAAGAGGCCCGTTAAGGTGGTCTTAAATACACATAAGAGAATGACATACAAGAAAATGCTAAAAGAATAACTCAAGAGCAGTATGTCCATGATTAAAAGCAGGATTTTCAACAATGAAACGTAGAACTAGTTATCCTTAGCAATATTAGGAGGGTTTTACAAGGCTTGTCATTCAGTTGAGCAAATTACATGTTTAACTAAGTAAAAAGCATGAATGATTATTATCCCAGTGGTTCTAGGTACACATGAAGTCAAGCAAGATAAAGATTGTATTTTGTATGAAACATTTTAGGGATAAATAACAGCTATTTGACCAGCTGCAATCATTGCCTTCAGCATTACTGAGCTCACAGTTTGTGCTTCGCCTTACATTCCCTGACGTTCTGACAAACCTGTCTTTCCACAGGACCAGCTTCCCATGGAGTCAGTGTAATGGACAGAGAAAGAGAGTGGAAGAGGATGGTGACCTCCTCGAGGGGGCATTCTGACATCATCCACAGTGGCGGTGGAGACATGGCGCTGTCACAAACCACAGTGAGGGGGGGCCTGCTCGGTGTCACTGGCTCCGACACACTGGGGAATGACCCAAGCTCAAGCAATGACTGTGACAGTAATGGGACAGGTCTCTGGGAAAAGGATGGGTGGTGGGGGAGCAGAGAGGAAACAAGGGAAGGTGGAGGGGTGAATTGTGGGAGAGTGGTTTGTTGAGGAAGATCAGAGAGACAAGGCATAAGACTCGACAGGATGACTGTATCAGCACAGAGAGAAACAGCACTGTTTGGATCGTTGAAGTAAAATAGTTTAGACCTGAAAAGTGAAAAGCAAAGCATTGCAGTTTTAAACATCAGTGTATCATCATCACATTAGGAGTGGCAGTTCTGTAAAAAAGAAAGTCAGGAAAACTGTTAGCTTCTATTAATCATTTTTGACAATTTTCCTGAAATATTTTTCACATGTTTTCAATTTGTTTTCTTCTCCATCCACACAGTTTGTCATGAGAGACAGAAAGCTTGCAGTCGTTGTGACGAGGGTCTTGTATTGCCAAATATGTGTAAAATTTATGGTATCACACCCTAATTTTCCTTGATTCCCCAAGCAGATAATAAGCTTGTGCTCCAGTTTTTATTACACGCAAGTCTAATGGGGCTGTGGCACTCATTTAGCAGCCTAAACATAACGAGAATATGCACATGCATGCTCAGCCATTCAGTCTGAGCCTATTTACTCTTTCTGAAAACAACAGCAGCAACAAGATTTCTAAATGCATCTTGGACGGGCTGCAAGGTATCGTGCAGCCTACCTGGGATGTTATGTGGTTCTGATTCCATTAGGTTCACATAACATCTGCATTTTCATAAGGGGTTTGAAGAAAGGTGTTATTTTTTAGCTACTCTCATCTAAAATGTTTTCTGAAAGAGTTTAAAAAGAAAAACATCAAATGATTCATTCAGCTAACCCTCAGTAGGAGCTGCTTTTCAGTCTTCAGGCCCTAAAAACACTCTTAAGCTCAGAAGGCAGGCCTCTCTCTTATATTGTTGTCTCTAAGTGCAGACCCATCAGTGTCCAGAAATCTTTTTATATAGGCCAAATCTGCACTTTGCCTCCAAAAGTTTTTAATTCTTTAGAATTTATTAAGGAAAGGTGATCTTTGCACATCTGTGTTTGGACAGGTACATAAGTTAAGAGAGGGTTGCTTGAAAAAAACCTGGCCATCCAGTAAGTTTGAAGTGTTGACAGTGTGCAGAAGTTTTTGTTTCTCAAAGTTCATGCAGGTCATGAATGAAACAGCCGGATATCTTCTGGCTTTGTCTGCATAATGATAAGAGCAAAGAGAGGCTGCATTGCTCCTGTCTCTGTCATAGGTAAAAATTGTCTCACTCTGATTGGCTGAGCTCCTGCATGTGTATTCAGTGTGCTGAAGCGGGCGGCTTAATGAAGAGAGCCCTGATGAAGAACTACAAGTGATCACAGAGCTATAGCTGTGATGCATAACTATCATTTTGTTTCACCAAAACGCTGAAATCTGTTGGTCAGTGCAAATAAGTCAGCTGGAACAGCTTGCTTTTAGACAGCAATATTATTATTGACATTCAGCTCTGCTTTGCTTGGATGCTGCCTCTTCCTTTATTACAGATGATGTCGCTGCTTATTTTTAATAGGCGAGATGGGATTCTCAGTTTCTTCTCTCTCTCCTCACCCCCCTCTATCTGACTGAAAAAAAGGTACTAAAATGATGGAGCATCAGCATTCTCTAGAGGCCAGTGGAGGGCATAACATATTCTTTGTAGGAAGATATTTATCTTTCTGTCTGTCTGATCCTCCTCCTGTCTGCTTCTTCTCAATGCAAGACAGTGAATATTTATCACAGACTCCAGCCTTGTGCAGACTACTATTTTGAGCAAGGTACAACCTGCCTTTATTTTTTCTTTCTTTTTTGAAAAGGACATGCTGGTGGAATGTAAAACAGGATCCAAATAAGGAAACTGGCTTACAAGAAGCTTCATGGTTTTTTAGATAATACTCTGACACACCCTAACTGAACTCAGTACCTACCCTGAGGTCATGTTAGCCTCTCTTACGTACTAATTGTAATCATTACAGTTTTAGCATTGTTCTATGTTAGTTTTCACATTAAACTTATTGGTGCTTTAGTTCTAAGGAGTTCTTTCCCAGCAAATTTACTTTCATGTACTTTATTTATTGCATTCATGGCATATACAAACAAGAATTGATGCATCATTTTCACCTGGAAACTAAAGACAAACAAACAAACTATAAAAACCACCCCAACAGGTTGGGAGTATTCAAAGAAATCCCTCCCTCCTTTGGAATTTATGGGATTGTTTGCAGCACAGCTCCATCTATTATACTGTTTTCTACAAGCTGTCATTCGATTGTTCATTTTAATTATGCTTTCTGTGTGCGAGCTAAGTGACTGCAATTCCCCCTGTGTCTTCTTTCATTTTTACTCTTGAAAATACTGTTTGGAATTTTAGCTTTCATTTTGAGTCACTGAAGAATGAGCGACTTTTAGTCACCATAGTGCTCAGCTGTAAGGCCGTTGATGGACATCGATGAAGAGGGCACTAATCGTGATCTAAAAGTTGATTGCCTGAAACCAGCACAGACTCCAGAGCGCACACTGTCTCACAGACTAGATTTTACATTCTCATTTGCAGGTTTTGCATCTGGCTCTTGTCTTGTCACCTGCCTGTCGCACACCTTCCCCTGATCTTTCATTATGTAATTTTATGTTCTCACATTCAACCGTCTGTTAAACTCTTTCTCTTTCCTTTCTTAAACCTTGTCTCTCTGACACTTGTCTGTCTTTCCTCTGAACAGTCTGACGCAGTTGTGTTCATGCAAAACAGGTCCAGATTGAGACTGGCAGTGTGTGGGAGTATCTGTGTGTCAGTGTCTGTGCCTGAAACTCCACCCATCCTTCCGTTCCTCTCAACAGGTCCACACCTCAAAGTAAACCTGCTTGAAAAAATTCAGGTGAGAGCAAGTCAGTTAGCTCTGACACAAGGCCAGCCAGGACGCACTTTGCAGTCAGGAGGCGCCTCCTTCACACTGCGTCTAAGTGCCAAAGGTAAGGTGCTTTGTCTGATTATAATAGATGTGTTAGATGTGTTAGAAATGGATGTATGTAGATGAATTTCAGATAAATTTCAGGTGAATGCTGGAAATTATTCAAGAGGTTAAAGGATTATACAAGAAAAAAGGTTAGGATACTGTTCATTATGTTCCTTTTTTTTGTCATGAAATGAGTTTAACTTATGAGGATCTTATGAAGATCTCAGAGAAAGCTCAGTGCTGCCATGTACAAAAGAATGAGATTTGTTAAGACAGATAACTAGAAATACTGCGAAAAAGAAAAAAATATGCAAGGACTGCTCATGTTTTACCCCCCGAACTGATCTGTGTTCCCTTGAAGATGGGATAAAAATCAGGTTAGAGGTAAAAAGGTGAGATATGTAGGAATGACAGTAAAAGAATAAAAAGCAAAGGTAGGTGGAAAGATAAGAAGAAGAAATAAAGCCACACAAAAAACTCTACCCCACCTTGTTAGTCAGGGACATTGATTCATACGCACAATGTAGTCTTGGTGGATGGAAAAATATTTGCGACTAGCTCAACCTGTAGAACAAGTCACAGCCAATTGCT
>JAPZDY010000008.1:15620947-15638978 GCA_029783645.1 Ctenochaetus hawaiiensis
TGTTATGTACACAAGGATGTAGAAACGCGCTGAGGATCAGGAGAATTTACACAAGTGTAATGGGCTAAGAATAATGTTGGCACAATTGGACGTCCTTGCCCAGTACTTCAACTAAACCCCGGGAGTGTTTATGGTGGTTGGCTCCCCTCACTCATACTGCAGGAAGAGTTTGCGCCAAAGCTGTATTTGCATGGTGCTGGGTAAAAAAAAAAAAAGCAAAATCAAATGCATAACCTGGAGCTTCTCCACTGAGAAAGAATGATACATCTTGTCTGTCACAACAAGAAGAAGGACAAACACACAGCTAAGAGACAGGAAAGGCAACATTGCAATCTAGAGCAAATAGGAAAACAAATTATGGTCCATCTTTCTGAGACAAGATGTACCGGTGTCTCTGAGGTTTTCTATTTATCAACAACTGAGTGTCACCTCAAAGTTTCTGTATGCGTCTGCCTTTTTGTATGAAATTGAGAAGGGAATTGTACCAATAAATTAGATGTTCTATATGTTAGTGCAGCAGCAATCATTCATACTGTGTGTACGCATCTGTGAAAGGGTAATGTGTTTATGTCTAAACATGCAATTTGTGAAGCTGTCAGGTTTTTCTGAAGATTCAAAACAGGAACGCATCTTAAAACCAGTTCTTTGAAAAAAAACAAAGGAACATCTTACTTTCAAAGACTCAAACTGAGACCCAACTTGAGATTCAAACCTGTGCCTAATCAACTCAGAAAGAGGTATAGTGTAGGTATAATCTGCAGTGAGTGGACCCATCCAGCACTCGGTAGCCTCTGCTGTGATTCTAAAGGCTTCCATTGAGTCAAGACTTTTTATGCTGTGTAATTTAATAGTCAAGAAAGCTGGATGAGAGAGAAAATAGCAACTGAGTTGACAGCTCAATATGTCAACAGTGATGTGAGAAACGCAGAAGGAAAGTGTTTCTGAATTCAAATACTGTGGATTAGACGAGACAGAATTGAAATGGAACAGTGAACAGCAGGGCTGTTATCCAGCTTGTTCTCTGTCAGTCTGTGAGGGTTCACCAGAATGAGATGTAAATGTATAAGAGAAGCTCTATTTTTTTATGTGGTAAAAAGAAATCCCTTCAAAATCTTAACGCTTATGTAGCGTAGCAGACCCTCCTTATGTTTACACATACATAACAAAATCAAATATGCATTTCAATGGTGTTTGCAACCCTCACTTGACAGTCAAACCTGTCGCTCCAGAGCTCTTAACCCAGGCTAAATCTGTCAGTCCCATTCACACTTAATGGCAATGAATTTTTTCAGACAAACATTCTGTGTTGCACACACACACACACACATAGGCATGCACACATTCATACCCAGGCACCACTTGGTTTGCACACCACTAAAGCCAAAAGAAGAAGAAATAGAAAGAGGATACAGAAAGCAGCCAACACAATCTGAGTGTACACCCACACACAGAGACACACAGAGCCAACCGACTACGTAGGTGATCCCACAACAGCTACATCTTTAAAGTCTATTCTTGATTAAATCCGCCTACTAATGTTTCAACTAAAATCCCCCTCTCCCTCTTAGAGAACAGGGTCTTATGGCATGATCACAAATGAAATGCTTTTACTTTAAAAGTCCTTTGAAGAACTATGGCTGCAATAGGTGATTGGGATTACAGAGCTATCTGTGGTTGTCTGATCAGCCAAACTGTTCAAATAGTTGGTTAATAGAATTGAGAGTATCGGTTCGTCTTTTCAGCGAAGGGAGTCTCCAGTGATGATTCACTCATTGATGTGTAATGAGTCAGAGCTAAGACAGTGCGCGCTGTGTCAATACGGATCAGCGAGCAGTGGGACTATGTTTGTGAAAATGATGTCTGGTTGTTTTGTTTCTTCACAGCTGAGCATCATTTCAAAATTGCTCTATGTCTGTTTGTATACTCAGTTTCTTCGATTGGGCAACTGCACAGAAAAGTTATATTTGTGTCGTCTTACTCATTAGGTGTAACTTATGTTATATAATTAATTTTACCACAAAAAAAATCTATTCTAACCTAATTTAAAA
Organism: Ctenochaetus hawaiiensis; assembly: GCA_029783645.1. NCBI lineage: Eukaryota > Metazoa > Chordata > Actinopteri > Acanthuriformes > Acanthuridae > Ctenochaetus > Ctenochaetus hawaiiensis. Next base: position 15,622,996 of record JAPZDY010000008.1, read on the forward strand.
TCATCTGAGTGTTGTCTGTGTTTCCCATGTGTTGGAATATGTGTAAATCATTAAAGGCAAGTAGGTACAGTTTATGTACCTGAGAAGGAGTACAAAGGCTGTGAAAAGAGGAGTCCACTGAAATGTGAGGTTTGTTCCTTTTTGGTTTTGGACCTGATGCTTTAAACTGATACTCAGTGGTGGAGTGAAAACACTGTGGACACATTCTGATTGATCGGAGAGGATCCTTACCAGAATCAAAACTTTCACCACACGAAGCAACCCGACTTATCTCATCTCCTGCGCTCTGATGGAATATTTCCCAAACTCTCTTGTTTTTTTGGCAGTCAGTTGTCTGGCAGGACCCAGCCTTTTCTGAAACAAAGTTAGTCTCCTTGCTGTGACCAATCCCATCCCTTCGATATTCTCCATTGTCCCTGTGTTTGTGCTATGTTGAAGATGAGATCATGCCAGTTTCACAGAGCATCACCATGATAATCAGCTAAGAATCCTGCTTAAGTTGAAGGGGTGTTACATGAAGCGGAAAACATAATTGTGAAGAGCGCATAGTAACTTAAGTGTTAACATGCAGAAGTTAAACTCCTCATATCTGAAGGAGCAGGAAATGTTGGAGCATGGAAATGTAAATTGCAGATTTTTCAGTCTTCACCCAAATTTTAACAACTAAAAGTCAGTTAGCTACTGCATTTATTTTGACCCTTATTCCCCAACCTTTAAGAAGGTACAGCATTGAATCCCTTGGACTACTCCCCTTAAACATTGCCTATATAATATAATATAATAAATGACAAGAAGAATATACAGTGCTCTTACAACATATAAAGTTTTTTTTCTCTTTTTCTAATCTACCAGTACTTTGTCATTCTTCCATCGCTCAGGGTGAGTCAGTCAAGAACCGCAACCCACCTGGTCTCCTGCGGAGCTCTCTGATCCCCTTCAGCCTCCTCCACCTTCTCCTTCTTCTCCAAGGCAGCAGTCATGAACTGGTCTGCATTGGAGGCACTCCTCAGTGGGGTCAACAAGTACTCCACGGTGTTCGGTCGCGTCTGGCTGTCCATGGTCTTCGTCTTCCGGGTGATGGTGTTCGTCGTGGCGGCTCAGCGGGTTTGGGGTGATGAGAGCAAGGACTTTGTCTGTAACACCGCACAGCCGGGCTGCAACAATGTGTGCTACGACCATATCTTCCCCATCTCCCACATCCGCCTGTGGGCTCTGCAGCTCATCTTCGTCACCTGTCCTTCGCTGATGGTGGTGGGGCACGTCAAGTACCGTGAAAAGAAGGACATGCAGTACACCACCTCGCACAAGGGCGCCCATCTTTATGCCAACCCTGGGAAGAAACGTGGGGGCCTGTGGTGGACCTATCTGGTAAGTCTATTTCTGGCCTTGCTTGTCATATAATATAGACACAGCAGTGCTTCACTCTTGACTAAAGTGACGTTAGTCATTGTTGAAAATGTCAAAATTAATTGCCATGGATGAGTGGCTATGTACAATGGGCTAAAGAAGACATTTGTGTAATTATATTTGATTTATTTTCTCCTGTTCACAACAAAATTGTTTAGACAGCTTCTCTCGCACCTCTCAGCCCAATTAGAAACGAATTTCATCATCCTTTCAAAGTGAACTAAAGCTGTGTGATTTATGAGCTTGCAGTGGTTAAAAAATGATTACAGATCCTGCATTAGGTCAGTTGTGTTCCAAAATGCATTATTCCTCAAGCTATTACAGACTCTGGGCAGTGATGCCTGAAAAATCACCTGCATATTCTTTGATGGATGGACAGACATGAAATTTTCCTTATTTTCAATCTTCTGTTTAAAAATGTGTCTCCTAGTTAAACCCTTATTTAACTCCTTATAGGTGAGTCTGGTTTTTAAGGCAGGCTTTGATGCTGGCTTCCTGTACATCCTGTACCACATCTATGACGGTTATGACATGCCCCGCCTGTCCAAGTGCTCCTTGGAGCCGTGTCCCAACACAGTGGACTGCTACATATCCCGTCCCACCGAAAAGAAGATCTTCACCCTCTTTATGGTGATCTCCTCTGCTATCTGCATCTTAATGTGTATCTGTGAGATGATTTATCTCATCTGCAAAAAAATCCAGAAACTTGTTAAGAGGAAGACTGAGGCAGAGAGGAGGTTGTTCGCCGAGAGTCATGAGATGACACCACTGGCAGCGCCAAGGTCAGAGTTCAGGTCCAAAACATCAATCAGAGTGGATCCTACTGCCTCAATCCAAAACCTCAATAACATCAAGGCAGAGGAGGGGCCATCCGAGAAAAAATAACATACAATATGGCAGTGGTCATGTTGAAAAACTGAGCGAAGTACTCAAAGGACCACTGCAAGCAAGTGCATTCATCAGACTCTGTGGAGAACTGCTGCTCATCACCAAAGATATTCATCAATTCAGGGATTTCTGAGAGAGTGTTCTGTAAATATTATCATGTTAAATGACTTTCTACAGGGACACACACCTCATGCATGCAAATTAACCCAACAAAACGGACGATTACTGAGGAAGTTAAAAGCTGTAGAGTATATTTGGAACTACTTTGTGTTAATAGTGTGTGCATTTTTTTATTTGTGTTTGGTGTATGTATATAGTCATATGTTTGAGCTGATATCAGGTAGTTTGTAAGTAAAAGTAGAGAGTAGAGATATAAAATGTTTTAAAAAACTCAAAACGATGTAAACACTGCAAAGAGCATTGACCTTTTCCCTGAACATACACACTGCGCCTTAATGAATAACATAATATAAAGCACAGCACTTTCTAAAGAGGACACAGTGTAATGTTCGGGAGGCCCGAAAGTGTTTTTCTTACCTTGAAACTTCACACCTGTTGACATTGTGTGTCACATTACAAAAACTAAATTAAAATTATTAAAAATTTATGAAAAATAAAATTTTATGCCCACAAATTTGGTTATTTTTTTGACAAAGAATGAAATGAAAATCCAGAAAATATCTAGATTTTTGTTTTGCCTTTTGTATTTATTGTTCTGATCCATAAAGTTATTTAACTGTTTGAACATTGTGCGTCTCCTTTGTTCTTTTTATTAAAACCCTTTCAAATCAACATACATATCTACATCATTTTAAAGAATATAGTTAAGGGCTTATTGCTGAACATGAAGATAGAGTATAAGAAAGCTGACATTTTGTTAAAAAAAGATGTTAGATTTGATCATGTAGATTGAAACAAAACAATAGCTATGCATGGGTCACATTTTATACAAGTGTAGTATGAAATGATTTTTAATAAAACTAGTTTCGAGAGATCCACTTTAGAAGCAGCTTCCTGTGCCACTTAAGTGCGCACACACAAAGAATTTTGACTGGTTTTCAGCTGCTAAACACAAGTGCAACAAAGCTGAACAAAGACAGGTAAAGTGAAAGCATACGTTTTCCATGATATACATACAAGTTGGTGGGAAAAATGTGAAGAAAAGTGTTTCTATAAATTGTACTGTAAACAGTGGGCTAATTATAAATAAAAAAAACTACTGAATGGGTAATTACAGTGCATCAGTACGCAGGGTTTCGTTTAAAATTTCTTCTGTGCGCACATTAAGCGAGTTAAAAGAGACGTTTCAGCTTGTAAAGAGGGAAATCTAGAAAAGCCTGTAATTGTTTTAAGATGACTAACTCACGAAGTATTTGTTTTTTTCATAAGACTGACGGAAACTGTGACTCATACTTGTTTGTTTTGTCGTCATCACTTTGCTAATCTGCCGTCAAATCAAAAGGCGAGCACGCGGGTGCGGCGTTCACAAACCCGGAAATGCACCAACAGATCTCCGCCTTTTCCTGTCTTCTTGTTGAAGGAAGTGAAGACTATCAAACATGAGTTTCAACTACGGACAGGTACCGAAACATTGCTTTTTTCTATGTTTATTACAAATAACATCCTAATGTTGTGAAATAACGATAGTAACTTTTTTGCCAAATAGTCACTGTCTCAGAAAGACAAGCAAACTAACGTTAGCCATGAATGTGTTTGCCATAGACAACAGTAAACAGTACAAACTACATTCACAGACCTTATCTGACACATTCATTAGTATCCAGCTTTTTAAAAATGGGTTTTGCTTTTCATAATTTTGTTGTACTAACTTTGCTGATACTGTAGTAAACCTGTATTATTGAACATGAATTAGTCGTCGTAGTTTTTTCGTTTCTTAAATTGACCGGGCATTCTTAGTGATTTCTTGTTGATTCATTTTGAAGTCGGCTTGTTAAAGTTAGAAGTTCTGGAGGTAAAATATCGCTATAACGGGTACTTTGAGTGGTAAAGGAAGTATTCGGATCCCTCTAAGTATATGTAACAAAGTCTCACTGTGAATATAACCATTAACAAGTCGTGCATTCAACGTTTTTGCCCGTGTAAACTACAGAAGTGTTATCAGCAAAGTGTTAAAGATAAGGAGCAAAAGAAAGGAAAATGTCTCCTTCCAGAGAACTGTTTGAGCATTCTTATTAATGTGTTCATCTGTAAGCAGCATGACGATAAAAAAGAGCTTATTTTGCCAAGCTAAGTCCTGGCTAACTTTCATATACAACAGGATATGATATTATATAAACTAAATGTTTAGTTGATAAAACATGGTAGCTTCTCAATAAATGGTGCAAAAAGACATGTTTTCCTGTGCACAAAATGCAATACAGAGTCTTAGAAAACGTATGTACTCAGGTAAAGTACAAAATTAAAAAAAAAAAAAGGTTACAGCCAAGTACTGGATAGTCAGTCCTTCTTTACACATTTCCTTTCATCTCACCAGAGAAGCTCTATCTAGCCACAGTCTGTTTATTTCTTATGTGTATTATTTTTAGTAAACTTGTCCATCACTATAGGGCTATCCAGGAGGAGGCAACCCACCACCACGTGCTCCATACGGGGCAGGCAGTGGTCCCTATGGGCATCACCCCTCAGGTCCGTACGCTGGTGCAGGACAGCAGCCAGGAGGTCACTATGGTGCTTATGGAGCCCCGGGTCATGGAGGGCAGTATGGACCTGGACCAGGGGTTGCCCCCGGGGGGCCTTATGGAGGTTACGGTGGACAGCCTCATGGAGGACAGTATGGAGCTCATGCTCCTGCAGGTAGCTGCAGGCTCAGAATGTAGCTGTGTTAGTTTTTACACTAGCTTTGCTTGTGGGAGTTGATCAGACATATTCTTAATATGAGAATACTGCAGATAGGCCACTTTTTCTCTCCCTTTTTGCTCTTCTCTTCTTCTCTGTCTGCCTCACTCTCTGGTGAAATGATGGATAGAAAATGACTTACGTCGTTCCCAGACAGCCATGTAGAGACAGGGTTCAGTTTGTGCCCCTCAGCAGGATTACACGGCTGGAGTGATGACTCCGGTAATACTGAGTGAGGGCTAAACAGAGTAAGAGACAGATGGGTAAAGAGTGTGTTGTGTGTGAGTGTGTATACTGTGTGTGTGTTATTACACTGTTTCCTGTAGCAGCTAAGCCCAAGTCAGAACCTAATAGTCTACATGGCTTTCACTCCCCACAGGGACAGAATCCATCAGGGTCCGGCCTGAAGTGTCACCTGTCCTTCTCTGCCCATTCATTTTCCTGACAATCAGCCCTCCCTCCACTCCTCCCCTCGTCTCACACCATATTTTGTAACACGTCATTTTTCTTCTTCCTTGTATTCAGGCAGTGGCCCCTTGCCCCCACACTATGTCCCTCTAGCTAAGATCATTTCTCCTCAAGTCTTGACCCTGGTCTTGACCTTTTTTTCACAACCTGCAGCTTACGAAACACCGAGCATGTATAACTAAGGGTGGGGAGGTATTCATTAGTTTCTTTACAATGTCAACAGGTTTCACAGCAGTAGGGAGAGTCATTATTCCTCAGTTTTTTTCCCTGACTGGAAGATTACACAACGTTTTAATAAAACAAATGGTGTGGTATAACTTTTAAATGTTATTTACAGCTTTGACAGCTGAAATTTGTTTGTTGGTGTGGTCTCAAATAATTGTGATAGAGGTTGTAATTGCAATTGTAACTGCAAATAAAACATCAATATAGTATCTACTAACTGTCGAACTCCATCTCATTTATAAAAAGTCGCCTATATTCCATGTTACAGTCATTATATACCGCGCTGTTTTTCAAACCAGTGCCTTTTGAACTCCAAAGCCCTGAGACTGATCCAAGCATAGATGTATTATTTTTTATGATCAACTTTCTGCTTGACAGTCAGTGCAGTTTCAGCTGTCAGACAGCAGTAGCTTGTTTCTTCATCTCTCAATAAATAAATAATTATTGTGCGTTGGAACGAGGCAGCCACTCTATTTAGAGGAGTCTCCGCCTCATATCCGTTACTCGTAAAAGTCTGAGAGCTTCAGTGAAATAATAACTTTTAGAAATTCCAATGATGGGAAACGATAAGAGAGAATATATCAAACTATTTGGAGAAGAGGAGGAAACAGTGACGGAAACAAGAGCATGCTAAGAAAACAATCTTTTAGTGATGGGCTCCTTCAAAGTAAATCTGAACACCCCTCTCTTTTATTCAGCATCCTATGAAAACTCTATTATTTCCTCTCTGCAGGTAACATCCCTCCCGGTGTTAACCCAGAGGCATACCAATGGTTCCAGACTGTTGACACAGACCACAGTGGCTTCATCAATCTAAAGGAGCTCAAACAGGCTCTTGTCAACTCCAACTGGTCCTCTTTTAACGATGAGACCTGCCTCATGATGATCAGTAAGTCTCACAGCTGCAGTAAAGTGTAGCTCAACAAAGGAAACTCTGTGCTGATAACTTTGTCAGAAATTGTTTGTCAGTGTTTCTGAAAGCCAGAATGGCACAAATTTTAACTACTTAAACGAAGCCATGGTTCCAAAAAAATGGTTTGTCATTTAAATCACAAACAAGAACCAAATGTAAATACTTGCAAACAAACTGTTAGTCCTGTTCCTGTTCATGTTCCTGTTATTCCTGTATAAAATGTTTTAGCTATTGTAGTAATATTCTTTTACAATAACGTGTTGAACCTCACCCTCTCCTTGCTTGTGAACGACTGAGCCTTTTGAGGATGAGCCTTCATACCCAGTCATTTAACTACCATCTGATAGTTTTAACAGGTTAAAGTTAATGAGATAAAACACAAATTCCAATTGTGTGTACATGTCAAAAAAGGTTCAGCAAATTATTACTCTCTATTTATTTATATGATTTTTTTAGTGTCCCAACCTTTTTTGGAATAGGGTTTGTGCTTTCAGAAACCTAAATGGCTACAGCAAAGAGGAGGAGGAGAAATTTTATCTCTACGTCTCCCAAAATCATTTAAAAAAAACATTTCTGTTTGTAAAAAGACAGATTTCGGCAGCCAGGAGTCAGCCTCAAAAATGTCATGTTTGTCTGCATGCCTGTGACTTGCCCAAGTCTCCCAGTTGTACTCGCCAGACAGTGACTAATGTGTCCTATTACCATAATGAGAAATGTGTGACTGCTGTATGCTTCTTTTGGAAAATACAAGGTGAGATGATCTATGGTGATAGATAGTGGGTTTGCTGGAATCATGTAGAAAATTCACATCACCTTTGTGCTCTGTTCACAAAAAAAACTGAAGGCAGTCTGAACTGTAGTGTGAGTCTTGTTTGTGCTGAGCCTGTTGTGATTTGTCTTTCCTGTTAGACATGTTTGACAAGACGCGATCAGGTCGAATGGACCTGTTTGGCTTCTCGGCACTGTGGGACTTTATGCAGCGGTGGAGAGCGCTCTTTCAGCAGTATGACAGAGACCGCTCAGGCTGTATCAGTGGCATGGAGCTACAACAAGGTATTCTTGTTTGTGTGTGCATCGCAAATGCTCACTTTGTAAGGCTAAATGTCCTTTATTTGAAAAAAATGGTGATTTTAATCTCACACCAAACTTTTAAAACTAAGACTTAAATAAAGATTTGCTGCAAAGAAACAAAAATTCTATCTTTTTCTCATGTCTCTTCCCTCCATCAGCCCTCGCTCAGATGGGCTATAACCTAAGTCCCCAGTTCTCTGAGACAATGGTGCAGCGCTTCACTGTGCGAGGAGGACGACCCGGCATGCAGCTGGACCGCTTCATCCAGGTGTGCACCCAGCTCCAGACCATGACGCAGGTTTTCAGGGAGAGAGACACGGCCATGACAGGCAACATCCGCCTCAGCTATGAGGACTTCCTGTCCGGGGCCATCACCAGGCTCATGTGAGCCTCGCCTCCCTGATTGTCCCCTCTGCACTGTGGATTCATAGTATCATTCCATGTTCAAGTTAAGTGTGTGTTCAGTTTTTGATGCTCTCTCATAAGTCCCCCAGCCTGTTGGTATGTATGCAGTACATCAGCCTGCTTGCTGCTGTGAGTACTGTAGATGAAGCCTTACACCATACAATGCCACGAACTGAAGCCTTTCCTGGATAGCTGACTTTTACCAAGAAAAAGTATAATGGCTTCATACCATCAGTCAGTAACAACTGCAGGTCACTTAAACAGTCATAACCTAACCATAGATGCGTTGTTGACAGTTAGCAAGTGTTTTCTTAACTGGTACCAACACAGAACTTAGTTTAAATGATGAATAAATAAGCTGAGACATGAGAGAGCACTTCTTCAGATGGATTTAATTGACTGAAAGCTGACCTGACAACCCGGTTACCACAGAACTGTCATAACCTGTCAGGACTGAATGAGTGTGAAGGCTTGACTGGAGGAGGTAACAGATAGCAAGCAAAAGAGTTCACTTTTGCTTGAGTGCCTACTTTCGACTTTATGATAGTTACTCTTCTGTGACTTAGCTCACATGCTGCATTATCATGTTCTTGTGCCACCAACACAATTTTATATTCCCTTTTAAGTGTTATATATATATGTCAAAAATGTTCAGCACTTCCAAAAGGAAAATTCCTTGCAAAAGCTACATATTGTATTAAATATTGCTTTTTGTTGCAATTAAGCATTTTTTATTATTAGAATTATCTCTCACACTTTGCCTTATGAGGTCCTTAAAGCTCTGTGACTGGTTGATTCTGAATGTTTAGAAATCATGAAATTCTTATTTTTTGCTAGATTGCACTCCTATAAGCCAGTATCAACGATGTATAAAAATAACTTTATAATAATATTTTGCCAAAAGATAAGTGACCAAGAAGCAATAAAAAATGTTCTGTATTATGTTTGCCTCTTACACCTTAGTGAAATGGGAGATTACATTCAACTGGGGGGCCAGTGCTTTCTCACTCCATTGAGGTATATGCTCTGAAATCACCAAACATGCCTGAATGGTTCTTAATGCCGAAAACAAATAAATGCATCCTATCACATTTTAATGTTTTGTGTTCTTAATTGAATGGATACTCACACAGATTAAGCGTGTCTCCTACAGTTTTTAGACACTTCCTCTAACAACCAACTATAGTACATCATGTTTGAAATCTATCTAAATGGGAAATAATTTGGAAACAAAGCAGTGCCAAAGTATTGAAAATACCTATTATCTGTCAAATGACAAATATGGCACATTTCTGTGAGCTTGGAGGTTGGAGAAAATTCTCTTCAGAGTTGTTTTTTATTCCAGCAAAAGTGCAGTAGTTACTGTTTTTTCCTTACCTGCAGTAATAGCTAGTCAAACTCCAAACCCTACTTGTGACCTTTGACCTCAAAATGCCCAAAATCGGTTGCTCATTTCTGCCTTTGTAGGGCAGTTCAGCTGCACAAAAGAGTCTCTATGTCTCCCTCTTCCACATCTGGTGCTCCTCTGCCTCACCATCTGTTCCTCTGCTTGATCGCAGTCTGTGTCAAGAGTCCTCCTGCTTCTCCTCAGCTCTCTCCAAATCTGAAGCAATCCATCAAATTCTCTTGTGCATCTGTTCTCAGGTCACATCCCACCTCCGTCCCCTCCTTTGCCCTCTCCCTCCATCCTAATCTGAGGCTGAACTCAGCCTTCAGCAAGCTTTGTGTCATTCTCCCAGCCACCCTCCTCCCCTCTGCTCCATTGATGCTTCACCTGAGCACGGATGTGTTTTAAATCTGGACCTCTTTCAGAACATTGAGTTCAGGGACTTACAAGTGCGGCCAAGAGCGCACCGTGCTTGAAGGTTTTTGGCCTATAGAGAGAATAGCAGCAGCCTTTTTCTGGCTTCTGCAGTGATTTAACCTAAGCCCTGATTGTCACTTCCTGTGTAATGAGGACATTTCCCACCACTGACCATGCCTGACATCTGTAATTAACTTGGGCAAATACGGCAGGTCTATGGGGCTTCAGTTAGTGAGGGTGTGACGCTCCACTCTGTCATCCTCGGCTTGTGATTTGGATTGATAAGACAGTTATATTTTTACATATAATCTTGGCTGGTGCAGCTCTAAATCTCATTTACTAATAAACAGGAGCTGATGAAATAATCCTGGCACTGCTGGTAAAGCAGAACTGGCACCAGAAATGTTGTTTTCCCGCAGGGGATGAGCACATTCCACTTTATCTGACAGCACTGATCAAATGCCAGTACTGGCAACTACAAGATGGACAGCATAGTGGGAGGAACTGCTTAAAAGAATCATTTTGAAGCATGAGGCATAATCACCCACACAAAATCATGTTAATCACAATCGTTTCAGCAGTCATTTTAAGTAATGATAACATAAAATTTTGGATATGGCTCCATTTCCTGCTTCTGCACAAATGACCGATGAGTCTGAGCTGGTCATCGCTCCATGACAGGCTGCATTCCAATTGCTATAGATCAGCTCCGTGCCCTGCATGGGTATAGTTTTATGGAAAACTTTTAGCCCGAGAGCCGAAATTTCAGTGTCATCAATCATATAGACGTTTGCAAAGAACACTTACCGATTCACTGCCCAGAAACTACAGTAGCATAAAGAAATATTTTCTTCCCCCGTAGTCGACCTCACAGTTCAGGCTTTCCCACTGAGTGACTGAAAGTTACACAATTTCCCTGCATTCCTCATTAGCAGTTAAAATAAACAGAAGCAAAGCTAAAAAAAAAATGTTTTTTGTCTTCACACACTTTACCAAAACCTCTAAAAGTGGTCCTGTCTTCATATGACAAAATGTACTTTTAAATAAGAAAAATATTTCTGCACTTGACAGGTTTGTCATCCAAGTAGGGCAGCTCTGGCGTTGTCAGTGTGTGACACAACGCTGGTGACAGATCTGTCAGCCTTTCATGACTATTCCTTAAGAAGAGGATTTTGTGCAAAAAAATGCAATTGATGTCTGAGAACGGAAAAAAGAGGGTTTTTTTTATATACTCCCTAGTCATGGAGACCACAGAAGGGACAAACATTCAGGCATTTATGTAAGAATACAGCTCACTGACTGCTTAGTCACACAGTGCTTTTTTTGGTCATTTAATTATCAGTTATTTAATATTTCTACAGCTTAATATGACCTCTCAAAAATGTTCCTTGCTGGGAACTGTTTTTGTTTTGTAAATTACTTTTCTGGAGTTGCAAGGCTGTTCCACTACCACAAGTTAGTGGTAGTGGAATCGAATTTTCTGTTGCAGTGAATTCATATTTAATTATGATCTTAAATTGAATGTATATTTTTAAATTTACAGTCCATAGAGTAAATCTTGTGGGAAATTACAAAGTTTGTTGGTGCCAACTACTATTTGTACCAGCATTAGAAGTAAAAAAAGCAAAATGTAAGTAACTGGTAAGGCACTCATCATTTCAAAGCAGTAAAACATTTTACCACTAGGCGGCGGTAAAACACAGACAGAACACAGCTGTAACCTTCTTGGTTACAGCAACAGGAAGCTCATTGACCAATGAGCTTCAACCAGGAAGTTCACACTGTCACACGGATATTACGTTGATGTTCCGCCGCATCAACGTGATAACAGCAAAGGTGAGTAAAGACAAATTAAACACACCATTGCAACGCCTTTATTAAATCATTCGAGAGATAAAGACCACGCTAATTTTATGAAATGGTGTGGGTGTAAATTTTGTTTTAAGGCGACAGAACTCGGATCGCAGAGCTAGCTCTATGAATGCAGTTATTCAAGATATTCAATACTTGCTGCCCTCCATATGTCGATGGAGACTCAGAGGTGGGGGGGCGGGGGTGCAGTATGTTTGCCTCCCGGTAACAGGTTTCGGCCAGTCACACACACCGTTACAACATCGGTCACATGCAGTTTGGTAAAGTGACTTTTGGATAATTAACGTTATATAACGACTGTTGTATAATTCAAGAGTCGGTCACAGTCCGTAAGTGACATTTTCGGCCCCTAATTTTAATTTTTCGAGCCTTGTTCCCCGCCATCGTGCGCCATACCAAACTCCACAACAAATCTAACCATTAAGTGTCTTTCCTTTTGTACAAACTGTACAATCCGCCTTCGACTTAAAATAAATTTTCTCTCCAAAACGAGGAGAATCGCATTTCAATTCGGCTCGCAGTTTCAGCCGTTTACATTGAAGAAAGTCGTTAGCTTTTATGCTCTGTTTAGTTTTGGGTCTTCTTTGGCTTTGGTAGGCTGTATTTGTTTGTGATTGGACAAAATGCTAGAAGGGCATGAGAAGGACAGACACCTGGCATGGACACCCTGTTGGACAGTGTCTATACCTGTATGTCTAAAGTCCGTTACCTCAGCTAAGAAAGAAATGCTAAAATCTTTCCACGTTTAATAAAAACTATCATTACCTTTGTTGCTTTGATATGATTATGTAAAGTTTGAAAAAAACCCTTTTGGTTTAACTGTCAGCACCAGCTTTCAACCACAAGAGGGAACCAGCTGAGTAAAAGTGCACATTTTAGATTGAACTAGTGAGCCATGGAGAAATTTCCAGTACAATCTTTTATCAATTAATAGGTCTTAACTTTTCCCTTGTAGTCTAATGCTGTAATAACACCTTAATGTAACTAAATACTTGAACAACTTCATTTTTTTCCCCCATAGATCACTTAGGGGCCAAAGCAGTGTGCAATCATGTGGCCTGTAGTAGCTTGGACCGCGCTACGGACCTACGCCCCTTATATCACCTTCCCTGTGGCCTTTGTGGTTGGAGCAGTGGGCTACCACCTGGAGTGGTTTGTCAGGGGGACCCCTAAACCTCGAGAGGAGAAGGGCATCCTGGAGCTGAGGGAGGAGAGGAAGCTGCAGGAACAAGTGGGAATGGACAGCACGCAGGTGCTCAGCCTGAAAGAGAAACTTGAGTTCACACCCAAAGCGGCTCTGAACAGGAACCGACCAGAGAAGAGCTAACCCTCGTCGGTGTGAAGGACTTGATCTGCCTTTTCTCAGCAGGAGGGTTGTGCACTGAGAGTAAAGGATGTGAACCCAAAGGCAAAAAACAGCCATTTAGCCATGCGTTCCCACTCTTGGCCACTCAACAGCATCGATTTGTCTATGTAAATACTGGCCACTTTCTAGAAACTGAATGAAAAAGACGCACTTAGTCTTTTTAATGGAGTCATGTTGCTCCTGTGTGCTTTATGTGATTCTTTGACCTTCTTGATGTTGCACATGCCTGTTGTTCAAACACCATATGTATGAACGTGTCCAAGCTTTGAACTGATGATAGGATTCAAATGGAACTGGCCATTTTCTGTTCACTTCCAATCTGTTTTTGAGTACTATGACTCAAAGATTATTGTGTTGTCGCAATTCATTCGGGCATATTACACTTCTTCTGTGTAAAAATGATTTCCATGTTGCAAGCCTGTCACTCCTTTAATCCTTTCTGGATGGTTTGAAGGACTTCTGATTATGAACATAAGAGCAAAGGAACAAAGGCAGGTTTTTGCTGGAGTTCCTTTTCTCTCATATCACCTTTGATGATATTGGTAAAAAAAAATCGCAATGGTGCAGGAGGTCCCTCATGAAGTTTAAGCTGCTTAGTTCTGTCGTCTGAAACATTTTCACATCACTTCACCTGAAAAAGACTTGATTGTTTGCACACCTAAAGTTAAAAGTATGTGTGTCAATGAAAAATGTGATGAATAATGATGTTTTTGTGTATCCTACTGTGTGTTGACATTTCAGTAAATGTTGACATCTTCGTTCAGGAATTGTCTTGTCAGTGGATGAACTGACGATGTCAACAATTTGACAAGGTAATAAAACAAAAGTTTCAGTTTTTGTCACTTGTGTTTCGGCAGCATTGTTTCAGGTCCAAATAAATATCCGATCCCATTTGATTATGAAACAATACTGCTGCCAAGGACAGAGAGTAACATCAAAGTCAAAGGAAGGAAGTAATGACTCTGCTCATTCAGCTTCAAGAAGGAAATTATTTTCGAGGGAACTCGGCAGACAAAGCATTGATGAATGGGAAAACCGGCAACTCATTCACCTTTGCAAACTGAGCTTGTGAACAGTTGTTTGTTTTTGCCTCTGGCAAAAACTGATAAAGAGTAAGACCAACACATTCAAAAAATCTGGATATTTCAGTTTTTAAAAGCCGACTAATATCTACAGCTTTTCTCTGGGTGACAGTCCGTTTGTACAAGGATTCAGTTTCAGATACAAATGATTTAATTTGATGGAGAGAGTTTTAGATTAACAGCTCTAGTTTTCAAAAAATGTCACATTCTGTATTATTTACATGGTCACATTTTAATTTTCACCAGTAATAAACTCTGTATATGATAAAATACACAACATCAAATGGATGAGAACCAAACCTGAAACAGGCATACACTTTGACTGTTAAAAGGCAGACGGCACCATAAAACATGGCATCAATTATGACGATCTGATTGTAATTCAATATTTGAACATTAGAACTTCCGAAGTGTACTTGCATATTAACTTAAGTGTATTTAGGTTTTTAAGGATTGAAATTATTTCTTGTTTCAAATCAGAAAAAAAGGGGTAAATTTAAATTATTCTATTAAAAATTTGTCCCTTTCCAATTTAATTTGATTGTATACTTATGACATCTGTAACAATGCGAGAACACATACAATGACAGATAAGTCTATTAATCTACTATCCAAGTGCATGCTGGGAAGCTCCCCAGCACAGTGGAGTGAGCTATTTTACATTGGGCCCTGTCACTGCCTGCTGCATGTTTGCTGCAAACATGAAACTGATGTCTGTTGATTTAGAAAAACAAAGGAATCTGACTGAAGGAGCTTTGCCTCTTTCACGTCCTGTTCATTTCTCTTTTGTTTTTTCTTTTGCTCTGCTTAAATATGTGCTTGTCAGTCCTCACAGGTGAGCTAGTTAGTATACACCATATAGTCTTGTCATATGATTAAATAGGGACTTGTCATTTGATAACATCAACATACATAGTACTCATTGATTATCTGTAAATGAAAAACATATCAGATAAAATGAGAAATTACTCACTTAATTTAATTGGTTTTACAATTTTTTTTCTTTTAGTTTATATAGAAATAAGTGTCTCATGGGTTAGGGTTAGGCTAATGACCGTTTTGCCCTCCAAAAAACTGAAAACCCTGACTGCGGTGGGTTTGCCTTTTCAAGAATGCTTACAGCAAATGACAACTTGCAGATTTTATTTGAGTTTTCTGAGCGTACAGTCTTTTCCGGAGTTGCAATTAAAATCATTTGCATGCGTCAGTTCTCATACCAACACATCATTAGGGTGTTTCTGTACCCCTCTAATCTGCAGGCCCTACTGCATCACATTCACCATCTTTATTTACACCCCTGAACCAGCCCACCTACTACACAATTAGTCCTGTAAGTGTGCTTGAATCTAATTAGCTGAGTGAGAACTGATGTGTAAGCTAGCTTTTTGATATTTACATAACCAGTTAAGAGTTAGACAAACATCAGCAGTAGGAGCTCCATGAGAAGATTTCTTTTGATTCGGCCTCAGCAGAGCATGAGGCTAAAAATGAATGTTATCCGTTTAAGGGCTGCTCGCTCTTTATCTCAAAATCCATTAGTCATGCCACAGATTTACATACTAGTCCAAGAAAAGCACTAAGTATCGACTAAAAATGTGATCTTATTTTTATTATTATTTGATAAAT
>JAPZDY010000008.1:15639336-15651473 GCA_029783645.1 Ctenochaetus hawaiiensis
AAATATAGTAGACAGATTGTAGGGGGACTGTCAGTCATCAACACTGATATTGTCTTTACCAGACATTATACTGACCCTCTCTGTGTGATGAAAAAGGAAGGGAAAGTTTCCACATATTCATTGAAGAAAATCTTTATTATCCTCATTATTAAAACAAGAGCAGTGATTTGCAGGAAACAATAGAAATTCACCATTTATTCAAGTCGGAGGAATAAGTGAGGCTGTAAAAGCTACAAAATGAGAAAACTTTATGAAGCCTTTCAAATCCAGCCTGTGTTAACTCACACGTAGAGAACTCTAAGAATTATTTTTTTTTGACACTTTTACTTCAGTCCTGCAGCCTTTCCTGTGTTTAATAATGAAACAGAAAGGTCAATCATTCCGGTGCACCGCAAGCTCTCTTAATGGGTCATAACCACTCCATTGTGCCAGGATGAGTTACGCTGCGTTACCCTGCCAGCTTGTGAAACGGGGGAAAGATTATGAGACCCAGATTTACACTGGCACCAGACTGGTGACTGCTGTGCTATCAGCAGTCATCAGCCTGTACTCCCCTCTTAAGTTTGCTATCAGTGGAATGACCCGCTCCACTGCAGCCACCTCGGTTCTGCATGTTCAGAGTGGCAATTACTTCAAGCTGGTGGAAGTTTCCAGCTGAAACTGGATGAAGAGGCTGAGCTCCACTGAGGGAGAGTTGACAAGGAGTGTGTTTAGGTGTGTGTGTCCTCCTGGGAACAATCAGAGGACAGGTTGGCCGTCTAACAATGGCCCGGCTCCTTTAGAACTGGACAGTACTGTGGGAACCGAGCACCGAGACTCCTGGGAAAGGAGGGGGATGTTTGGAGGTGCTCCATTGTTCTTGCTGGATGATGGGGATAATGGGTGTGGGTGATGCTGGTTGTTCCTTCTTTTTAAGGAGGTACAATCCAACATCCTGAGTGGACAGGCCGGAGACGGTGTTCCCTCTGCTGCAGGAACAATAGAGCCGTCTGCCTGCTGGAAGGGCACCACATCCTCTGTTCAACAGCCCCACACACACACTCACATACACTCACACACACAGAGAATACAGGATTACAGGTCTGCTGTTTTAAAAAGTGATCCAAACATATATGGTCTCACACTTAAAGGGGAGGATAAAATAAATATATTTGCATGTATATTCTGACAGAGACATTTAGAAGTTGTAGATGTAGGATATAGTTAAGCTAACTTAACTGGCTGGCATTTTAGATTTAGATGATGAACTACTTTTAGAAATGCTTGTATCCTGCAGCAAACTTCAAACTGGAAGGTGCAGATTATTTATAGAAAATACTTGTTGCACAAGTTTCATGTTCTGCATCTGATATATTGTCATTCTCCTCAAAGAGAGCTATTTTTGGAAGTTTATTCAATCATAAGTTCCTCTCTTATATCAAAAGGAAAATAAGGATGGTTGCTTTCTTCATGTACAGACTCATACAAAAGTAATTCCTCTCAATAATCAATAATGACTCTCTAGAAGTGTGTGATGCTGTCTGTATCTGCGATCCTGCCCTCTGCCTCATTTTTTATCTTATTTTGCTGTGTTTGCAGGACGTTTATGTGCATCAGAACACCCAACCAATAACAATATGGAGTCAAAATGCATTAGAAAATGAAGCAAGCGGGCTAGATTACACCACTGCCTTGTTTCTCTCCTCTGCTCTTGCTGTGTCATTCACAGCAGGTCTGTGCAAACACAAACATACATGAGCAGAGAGGCAAACAGTGGACAAAGTAAAGCTTGTGCTTCACCTCAGTTCATACAAAATCCAGACCTTCCTACAAAGTGGTGCTTAGGTGTGCGCAATTTTATTTGTGCTTTAGCATGTAAGCCCTGTATCATTTACAAGTTTTTTGTTCACTGCGTTGTCTGCTGCTCCCTCTTTTCATCCAGTGTCTAGTCTGCTGGACCACTGCTGCTGCTTCAGTCGGGTTGAGCTGCAGAGGAGGAGCCAAGTTTCAATGTTGTGTTTGAAAATAGATACAAGTCATTACATTACTGCATATATTGTCTTTAAAACACTGACAAATTGACTAAAAGTTGTCACTGTGTTATGTTAGCGACTGTTAGCAAACAGCTATCCACTTACATTTCAGGCAAACAGTGAGAAAGATCAGCGGTAAGTTGAATTTATTTTCATGGACAAATGACCTTTACTTACTTATTTCTTTATTTTGGTCATGTCCAACATGAGGTTAAAATATGTAGCTTTTTTGAATGCTACCTGCTCACTACATTCCCAGCTAGTTGCTTTGTCTGTTGTTTAGTTCTGGGCAGGTTTTGTACAGCCTGTATAACATTTTCACTGAAAACAGCCGGAAACAATATTATTTAGAGCGGTGACAATGAATCAAAACAGAGAGGCTGTTATGTAAAACCCAAAACAATGTGCGGAAAGATACTTAAGCACTTCATAAAAGCTGAGAGGAGCCGTAGAGATGGTATCAATGATTCTTTGTGGGTCTGTCACTGTGAGCTATCGCTTTCATATTACATTTTCATTACCTGACTCAATGTTAATGTTAAAGCTTTAACGCAATTCAAAAACCTGGATGAGAACCCGAAAAGACTTCACTGTGCTTTCGCTCACAACTGTGGTACAATATGTGCTGAAACCTACTTGTAATATATCTTGACATCACAAGAAATGGCTTCAGAGAGACCATCAAATGAACATGCACAAGCTTACTCAAACCCTCCACTTACACTCACACACACACACACACACACACTCACACACATTTAGTCTCGGCGAGCTATAAGTGGTACCAGCTCTCTTAATTGACTCCAGCAGCACAGCCGGCACTTTGCCCATTTCCCTCATCCTTCACTGGTCTTTGATGGGGTGGCCGTGACATTAGGTGAAAAAAAAAAAAAAAAAACACACACACAGTGGAGCCGGGATCAAAACAATGCAACAATGCCCACAGCAGCCCCATTGTCAGGGTGAACAATCCCAAACGACCAATCCCAGGGGAGAAACAATACTGGAACAGGAAACAGATACAGACCCGTTTCCTATCCAGAGGTTAAATTTAGGAACAGCTCATAAGCATTTTGGTTTTGTTTTGTCAAGTAACACAAACGGCTGAATTAAGGACTGGGTGCATGGACGTGACATTGTTGGGATATTGTATGTATTGTGTGTATGTACGTTGGTTAAACAAAGGGAGCTGGCACACAAAGTGCTGTGCGCCTTTCAGACACGCACGCTATGAAATAAACACTGAACCCTGGAAAATATTTTTTTTTGCAACGTAGGACACATTATTTCCCATAACATCCAAATAAAGAGATATTGCATAACTTTGAGCAACCTCATTCACCTTTTGGCTTGCTATTTTAAGCCCTGGCAGTACCTTCTTAGTGTGTGTGTGTGTGAGTGTAAAAGTCTGGATTGACTTCTGTAGTGCGAGTATATGAGTGCAGCATGCTTTCTAGAGAAACACAGGGCTTTCGGCACTGCAGCTGGCAGGAAGCAGAACAGCAGAGCAGGCTGTTTTGGACAGGCCTGGAACACAGGTGGACCCCTGAATAAAGACCCTCCAGGTCCTGATGAGAGGCTTTGTAAGACCTTCCCCAAAGGAGAGCTGCCTCTGGGCATGACCACTGGCCTTTCATAAGACCTACTGGAACCCCGAGGCAACTTCATGGCACTTTGAACTGAAAGCTTGTGTACAGTCATGTGCGTGTGTGTGTGTGTGAGTGTGTATCCCTCTGTGTTTGTGTGTACACTCATTCACCAAACTGAGAAACTACTTCTCTCTGTGTGCGATCGGCGACATGCGGCTTCACCAGCAGAGCGAGGAAATGCATCAGCAGTGACTTCAACAATGTCAGGAAGCACAGTCAGAGCCGCAGCTGATCCCAGAGGTTGCATGTATTATCGTTACACATGACCTGTCACACAGATTGGGGGTCTTCCCGGCTAATGACTCCCACTGATCCCCTTA
This sequence comes from Ctenochaetus hawaiiensis, assembly GCA_029783645.1. Taxonomy (NCBI): domain Eukaryota; kingdom Metazoa; phylum Chordata; class Actinopteri; order Acanthuriformes; family Acanthuridae; genus Ctenochaetus; species Ctenochaetus hawaiiensis. The sequence continues at coordinate 15,643,318 of JAPZDY010000008.1, forward strand.
TTTCACAGCCTTAAACAAACATATATCTCCATTGTCAAGCTTTTTATTGGAATGTCCTCTGAAGCCAGAGTGTACGTGTGTGTGTGTGTTTGACTTGAGTGGCCTGAGTTTGGGAAACAGTCTAGACGTGAGTAAAAGGTAATCAAACCAATGAATGGGAGAGCGTTCTGCATATGTCCTGTTGTCCTAACACAAAAAAATAAAATCAAAACATCACTTTTAAGGAGCTTCATAGGAGGGAAGCCATTTTTCTGCTGGTTAGATCTTCTGGTTAGAGAAAGATATCCCTGTGAGCTGCACTGTTGGTTTCATCCTGAAGGTTTTGTATTTGCTTCACTGAACAGGAGGTGAGAGTTTATTCTGTGGAAAGAATAAAAGCTGGGCGGAGGGCTTCTCCTGCTTGGTCGCCTATAAGGGAAGATGGATGCTAAAGGGAGCTGTGCCGTTCCGCCGCCGGCTTTGGTTGGCAGGCAGAGAGGGGCCGATGTGGGTCGCCCACGTGCAATCTGTTCCGTGACCCCCTGGCTTTTTTTGTGAAAACACACACATGAAAAAAAAGGGCACACACATGCACCCACCCACCTGGACTGCGATAACAAGACTGTATGGGAACGGGCCAAGTTCTCCTGAACAGACATTGAACTGGGCAGCTTCAGCAGGCTCTGTTTGGATTGTTCTCCCAACAATATCTGCCAATTTATCCCTGACACAGGGAGGGGCTGTCAACAATAAAAACTCATTCCACCCTGAGCGCTCAGAAATGAGTCTGAGTCGTCCTAATATTATTACTTAATAAAACATGCTGCTAAAACTGCAGCGGAGGAATAAAAAACAGTCAGATTCTCTTTGCCTTCTCTCTCAGCTGCTTGTTGCAGTTCTTGTTTGGCCTCACACAGCTCAAGCTCTTTTCTCTTCTGAGAACCTGTCTCACTTAAATTTCTCATCAACACCCCTTTCCTGCTATAGATAACTCCTTATCGTCATGGTGACAGTTCAGTAAATTGCTGGAAATGAGCGTTGTATTGCGGAGCTCTGCGGCTGCTGCCCTGGAAAGACATATGGCTGCCTTCATTCTGAGCCAGGGCGAGCACCTTTGTGGAAGGTGCTGAGTTCTGGATTTTATCAATTGCTTTCCATAAAAACAGCGTTAACAGTCAAGGCTCCCTGGGGGATATTAAATAGAAAGTGCTGTTCCACCTTGTGTGAACTTTTACAGGCATATAATTGATGCCTTTCTTCTCCATACAGCCAGGGCTACAGATTTGAAAACAGCCATTAAATCAAAGTTATTTCCTCCATTTTTTTCCCCCCTCAGGAGGCTATGCTCAGGATACTCTGTGAGGATCATCCACTCCTCTACACCTCTGTCTTTCTATTATTCCCACAGCGCTATCTCTTGAGTGATTCAGTGCCTCCGTATTGTGACAGTATTTGGATAGCGGAAAGTGCATGATTGGACACAGAAGCGAGACACTTCAGAGAAATTTTCCTCACTCAGAAATCTCCTCCTTGTATTCAGAGAGGCGAGGGAATCAAAATGTCATGTACACAAGGGATCAACTTGTATAGATTGTAGTCTTTGTATGGCATATGGTGTATTGTGTATAATGTGGAAAATGCAGTGTGTGACTGAATTGAAGAATTGTGATTTTCTCAGAGGTAATTATGTCCTTAATTCACATTTATTGCACTTTAAACTTTATTCAAAACAATAAATATTAAGACTGATTTATCACAATACTTTAAACATTAAATACAGTTTTCTGGTCATTTCCTTTCATTAAGTCTCCACATTTCTGTACCGCGTTCAGTCTTTTCATTCTTCAATCACTCATGCATCTTTTCAATTCTCTCTCAAGCTCTCTAAAAAGGTTAGATTTTTTTTTAAACTGGACGCTTGTCTTTGCACTTTTTTTCAGCTCTTACAATTCAGTATGCAGAGTCCTCTCTCTTCCTCTCACAAGCTAAAACACTGTGGTCACTGGCAACGATAAATCATTTACAATCCCAAGATTCTCATGGTTTGGCTCCCCTTTCTTTTCCCCAGTCCATAACCCCAACTCCAGTGACCAAAACTCACTGGATGAAAGGGGAAAAAAACACATTGTGTGTGTGCATGCATGCATGCCTGCATCCACGCAGCCATTATCCTCTTGGGAGCTGAGCGGGATCCAGAGACCAGTACATTCCACAGTGTGAACACAGGCAAGGGGATGGGAGGGGTTTATGTTTTTTTTTTTTTTTGAAGAGCTCCATTGGTTACATTGCAGATCTCAGAGGAATATGCTTATATGTGACTCTGCTGCTTCTCTACCACATACACACACACACACACATCATCCCCCCGCAGACCTCCTTTGCAGTGTTGCTTTTTCCATCGTCAAATTCAACACAAGAAGCCATTAAACTGAACATGAAGGCATCATATGACTGTATCTGCTCTAAATTTGGAGTCATTTATTTCCTTGGGGAGTGTTCTCAAAATGTTACGTTTTAAATGCGTCCATTTATCCAGTAAATCCTGGTCTGAACGTCAGCCTGCCTCTGAGGCATCCAGTTCACAGTGCAGCGGTTGTTCCTCCTCATTTCTCCCTCATTTGAGCTTTAATCATGCACTTTAGTGCCATAGTAGGATAGTATTTACTAAAAAATGGAAGAATCAGATTTAAAAAAGCTTTCATAGTCATTAACAACACAGTACCTCATCTGACTGTGTCATACATAATGTTTTTGCTTTGAGCGTCCCTTATAGGCATCCTTAGGATTTTTCCCAGTGTGGTGAGTATTTTTCTTGAAGTGGACTTTAGGGGAATGTGTTGTCCTCATAGCCCCCATGCAGTTTACATAGCTGGGAAGCACGTCGCTCCCAGCTTCCCCAGAGCCCCAGTTCACCTCTATCTCCAGATCCCTGTAACTCTCACAGGGGTTGGAGTAGCATGTGGTAGCAGCCTCACCCTGGACGGGCAGGGCAACATGGCTCCCTGCTTTGTACGACTGCGATGCCTCCACTTGGAGTTCTGGAGTCTCCTCCTCCCGCGCTGCGACCCGCTCTGCCCGAGGTAGGTAGTCCTGACGCTGGGTGTGGTAGCGTTTCTCCAGCCGGTGGGAGATGGCGAGCTGAAAGAGGTGGAGGAGCTCGACGAGGTTGAGGAGCAAAGAGATGAGAGCGATCACCTGAGTGTAGATGGTGAAGATGGTCTTCTCTGTAGGTCTAGAGACAAAGCAGTCCACCGTATGAGGGCAAGGAAACCCTGTGCACTCAAACTTTGCTGCAATGAAGAAGCCATCATAAAGGTACCAGAGCCCGGCAATGAAGCCAGCTTCTAGGAGGACTTTTAACAAGATGCTGAATGCATATGCACACAACAGCCTGCCTTTCAGCTTAGGAGCCTCAGGAGGAGCTTTATCAGCTTTTCTGCTGTCCTCCGGTTTCTCCTTCCCCTCTGCATTGTCTTTAGGCACATTATCAGTGTCCCTTTTTATTACAATTTCTCCTCTCTTACTTCCACTCCCGCCCTCTTCCGCCTGCCCTTCATCCTTTGCCCCCTCTTCTTTCTTGCCCTTCCCAGCCCTTATAGCCACATACCCAAAGTAGAAGATGGTCGGCGTGGAGACAAAGATCACTTGGAGGACAAAGTAACGAAAGTGGGAGATGGGGAAGGCTCTATCGTAGCACACAGCATTGCATCCAGGCTGGCGAGTGTTGCAGATGAAGTCGGCTTGTTCGTCATCCCAGGCGGACTCGGCTGCAGTTCCAAGCACCAGAATGCGAAACAGGAAGAGTACGGTGAGCCAGACGCGGCCTATGCCTGTTGAATACTCCTGTCCCTCCTCCAGTAGGTGCTCCAGGAAGGACCAGTCAGCTCTGGACATCCTCTGCTCCTGAGAGGGACAGTCAGATGAAGGACGGATGAAAAGATGGGGAGAAATGAGAGAATGTTTAGGATTTCAGATTTTAGAGTTGACTCGCCTTTTTAAAAGGGACTTTACAAAAACAACTTGTATACTTCTTAGAATACAATTGGGAATAAGAAATGAGGAAAGACATTGATTTGCTCTGACTGTAAAAGTAGTTGTGCAGCAAAAAAGGAAAATGGTAGAAATATTCAGCACACACATTCCCCAAATGGAGAACACTTTGATAAGCCAAACAGGTTTATTTACAACTCCATAACAGTACTCTGCATTTTAAAACTCACATCCCACAGTTTCATACACTGAGTTGCATTTCTATATGTAAGCCACTATATCACCTACTTTCCAATTTAAAAAAAATACTCTTTACCTGCTCTCTCAAATTAGCTTTTGATTCTTTTGTATCATTTCAGAAAATTACTTTGCTCTCCCAGTAGGTCTCTTAGAGGCACCATGTATTTTTTTTTTTTTTTTGCAAATCATGTGCATATCTGACCAAAAGCTTCCCTGTTTCATGTCACGAGAAAATACTGTGAAGCCTCTTTTTGTTAACTTGAGCAGGCCTGGAACAGATGGAACCAAACTGTTCCCAAAAACAAACCTACTTTAAATTACGAGTTTAAACTCTCTCCTGCCTGTTCAAACTGTGAACTGCAATCTTGGGTGCTTGAAACTGGTCACACAGTTTCTCTACCATTTCATTTACTGCTACACTGCTGGACAGCGTGGCTCGAATGTGCCACTTAACACCTAATTGCTATATTTTATATCCACTATAGAATCCTCGAGGGTTTTCGTAAACGGACAGCCAGTGCATACAGTAAGTGTTTAATGGCTTCTATAAGCAACAAATGAGCTAAGTTTCCTACGACCTTTTCAGTATAATGGCGTCTTTCTAACTGGAGTACATGGGTATCTGGCTGCAGCACCCTATTACTTCTTCCATGAGCTCACACTGTTGTTAGGGTGGGCTCCAACTCCTCATCATGGAGATGTGTAAAACAAAGCCTACATACACTAAAAAGGGACTAAAACAAAACCACCTGGTGCTAAAGTTAACATTTAATATGAATGGAAAAAGTGTATACTTTCATTGTTCACAGTAAAAGTTGAGTGAATGCCTCCAAGAGAGGCCCCTCTCACTTTTACATCACACAGCATTATTATATACATTCATTCTCTGTACGTTTAAAAAAAAAAAAATCATTTTAGCTGAGTCAGGTCATACTGTGACTGGTTTCAGGGGCGTTTATGGAAGTTGTTCCTGACAAATGACACAGTCAGTGACTGGTGGGAAGCTCACACACACACACACACACACACATGCACGCAAGCATACGCATCTGAATAAACATCCTGTGCGGGGGAGTTGAGACACTGCTGTGGCACTTTGTTTCTTGAGACTGTTTGTGTTTTTCTGTTATTTCTACTCCTCTGAGAGAAAAACAAACCTCTTAATAGTGAAAATACAAACTCTTCTGACAGGATAAGACAAGACAATGGACTGTCAGGGAAGCTGGCTCACCGAACGGGAACATAAAAATGATAACTGGACTGATTCACTTTTGGCGGCATTTTTTTGAGTATTTCTGTTTTCTCTCACAAAATTGACAAAAAGGAGACTGAGTATTGCTAGAATGAGACAATTTCTAGAAAATCTTCATGATGGATTTACTTAATAATACCGATGTTTTAGCTCCCACTTTATGAACACTGACTCCTGCCCGACATCGAATAACAGAAAGGACTAAAAAATAATCAGACATAATCAATGACTTCATCTAAAACAATTGATCCTGAGAAGGGTCTTATGGCAGAATTGGACACTTTCACTATCACATGGGACACCTTATATTCCCATATAAAAACACAGAAATCAAAGAAGTAGCCCAAGTAATTTCAACAGTGTAACACCTTCAAATAAAATTAACAGCAACAATGATGATAATAAAAATTATATTATTATTATTAATAATAATAATACTTCAAGTATAGTTCAAGAAATATTACAACAGACAATACAATAAAACACTTAAGTCAAGAGACCATGAGTGAAACAGACGCAACAGACTTTTCACAGAACAACTGACAAGTTTACGTTTGAAGTCATTTCAACATCCCTTTTCTTTTTTTTATAATTTCTTACACTGTTTAGAAAACTTTTTCACTTAAACAAACATCAGAAAGGGCAGACCAAATGAATACATTTTTAAAAACCCAACAGAGAGTGCCAGAGTTTCACTCTAACTTATACAGGCAGCCTAATAGAGAGCAGCAGATTGAAGTTTTCAAACACACTGAGAGTCACTAAAGGGATATTGAAGGTGATAATGAAATATAATTACTGTCAAGAACTTTAATATGCAGAAGTACATCTCACTTACTGTGTCAAGAACTACAGGGAGGAGTTAATGTGTCCTGACAATATTACACAAATAGTTTATAAATCAATCTTAATCCGATTTTCCCTCTAATTGTTAAAGATTCTCACCTTTCTCTCTCGTGAAGCCGGCTTTGTCTCCTTCTTGGCTTCCTGGCCTCTAATCTCGGTCTTGTCTACTTTTTTATGTCACAGGTCGGCAGCTCGAGCCGCTTTTGCGTTCGCCTTCTTTAAAAAGAATCGATGTAATCGGAAAAAGTCGGGAAAACTTTCCCATGCCCGCTTTGCTGGATCCTCCCTCAGGAACTTCTTCCAGGAAATGGGGTGGATGAACTCAGAGTAGTTTTAGTTAACTGCGCTCGAGCGTTGGGTTTAACTTTGGTTTACAGACCACCACTTTGCATCAATTACAGGAACACGCCTGCCGTCGGTTATTTAAAGGTTCAAATGAATGGCACTGAGCTGGAGAGAGAGGTGGTCTTTAATGTTGTGTTTAACAGAGAAAAATGTATTCTTAGTTATTGTTGCACCGTTACAATTCTAAAAAAAACAGCATTTCAACAGCCGGTTTAAAAACTCATACACAACAAATGACCAATAGCCAATAGGTGATCATTTTTAATTAGAAAAAAGTGTCAATCTCTTATTATCCTCATAAATATCATTGTGGTTTTTATTGTTATTTAAAAAAAAATTTTTTTTTCTCTATCTTCGAAACCTTTAGAACCAGTTTTGTTTTTTTCATCCTAAGACTTCTCCGATATACCGTTTAACTTTCATACAGACTCGTGCAGTTTTCCATTATGCCACGCAATGGCGCCAGTCGCCTTATTTCTAAGAAGCGCATGACGCGCCGATCGATGAAGCTCCATAATTGCCTGAAATTTAAATCTCACATTTTGAGTTGGAGGATCGATTTATTGGCCTTCTTAAGGTTTTATCACCTGTATAATTAGGTTGAACTCACAGCTTGTTGCTGAGGTAATTTCAACATTTCAATAGGCCTATCCACTTTAATTTAATCTCTAACACACCACTGCTGTCTCATGCTGTGGAGGTGTTACGCCAAAATCTGTGACCCAAATAGGGTACGACCCCCTGAAAATCCTATTCAGGTGACAGAATATGGTTTGTCACGGATTAAAACATTCCTCTGTGGACGAAGAATGGTGTGTTTTTAATAATATATGTAGAGACCAAGATGAATCAGCGATGGAAAGAATGTGACATGGTCAAATACTGCACTTAAGTACAACTTTGAGGTACTTCTTATTTAAATACTTTCATTTTCTTAACATGCATACTCATGTATATCTGCAAAGGAAGTGTGTTTTACTGTACTAAATTTATCTAAGATTGTTGATGGATTCTGTTTGGATTGCATTTTAATACAAAACATATCTTTTTAAATATAAAAATGATGCAGTGTTGATGCGGAAACTATTCACATGTATATAAAGCTTGTACAATTAGCACCATTTACAAATATATCATTAAGAAGGTTCTGATGATATATTAACATGAATGATAGGGGCTTTTATGCAAGTTTATTTTAGAAAGTATCGATAATTTTACATTGGTCAGTAATCTGAGTACTTCTTCCTCCACTGGAATGAATTTAATTATTTAGTAACATGTATTTTCATGCTGATTTGAATTAAATTTATCTCCTAGGTTGGGTACAATTTATAATGTTATAATTTGACATGAATAAAATTTGTTCTCACTAAATCAATCTAATCAGTGAAAAAACTAATCCGCTACAGCCTTCTTGTGTGTGTGTGTGTGTGTGTGTGTGTGTGTGTGTGTGTGTGTGTTTGCTAGTTCCAAGTGATTTAAGAGAGTTATGCATATTGTATGT
>JAPZDY010000008.1:15668380-15681527 GCA_029783645.1 Ctenochaetus hawaiiensis
CCCTGATTTTAAAAAAATTAAGAGTGTGTATAAAGCAATTTTTTTATTTTTTAATGGAATGATTTGCAATGATCAGCTCTGGCTTTTCTCAGCCTCAATCTGATGTGTGTGTGTGTACAAATGATATATTGTAGCAGGTAGAGATTGAGAGATGCAACTTTTTTTCTCTGTGTTTGGACTCTGATAAGCTGAGGTTGTCAAGTATCACTGCTCTCTTTTTCCTGTATTTAATGTCTGAATAGCTCATTGTGGGGAACTAATTTGATTCCTTTTTAATGCGAGGTGACATGAAGTGATTGCAGTGGCACTGAAAACGGTGCCTCTTGTCACTGAATGGATGTAACTAATAGAAGAAACATTCAATTTGCTGATGACAAAACAGAATTTTGTTCACTTCAACCGTGGCAGCACACGGACAAAGTGTAATCTTTTTCATTTAAAAACTGCTGGAGAGGGTTTAGATTTTTGCTTGTGGCTGCAAAAACTGTCTATAAAGAGGCCAGGAGGTCTTCTGGTTCAATTTGTTCAATCATTTTATTATTTATTCCATAATCATTGGTTCACATGAATTATTTGTTATGAGTTAAACAGATAAGGACCCAAAAGCAAGTCAACTCAGAGATAAATCAACAAAAGAAGCCAATAACAAAACCTAAAATCAAAGGCCCAAAAAGCTGAACCAAGAAATCCAAAAACTAAGAATTAACAGAGAAACATGAGGTGAACAGGCAGGATGGAGACAAGGACAGCAGAACCAGAGAGTGAACACAGGATTAGGAAATAAAGACAAGGCCAAGAGAACCACACAGATGATCTGAGAGGGACAAAAGGCTAAACACCGAGACTTTTTACACACTGAGATTAATGAGACACAGGTGGGGCAATCAACACAGGTGAGACACATTAGAGCAGAGCAGGTAATCACCAGAGGAGCAAAACTTGACAGAAGAGTTTAAAAAAAACAACAGAAAGTAACTAAACTCAAAAATGCAATTCGTGACATACCTGCAGTATCTTGGAGATGGAATTAGTCATTTGTACTGTACGACTAACTATTTTTATGTATTTTTTGTGCCCACAGAGGCTAGTTTGTGTACAAACAACACTTAGTTTGTAGTATGTAACTGCATAGGTAAGTGCCTTTATTGTATTCCAGTAAAAGGAAGACACATAAAGAAAAAGACATCCCATTTCAACTTATTAGTCAGTCAAATTTGAACACAGACATGGCACAGTGATAGTATCTTTTTGACCACTGTTAAGCATCCATTAATCAATTTAGGAACCAAAGTTCACATAGTAACAAAACATTAAAACATCAAAAACTGCCCAAGATGGTAGGTTTTAACTCCAAAATCATTTACATATTAAACAGCCAAGAATATGCACACCCAGCTCACACATGAGCTGTGTGGTACTTGTAATAGGTGATAGGTAGTAATTGCTCTATATGAAAATTCATTCATCATTAGCTCGATAACTCATGCACAGCCATATTTATTTACTCATTTACAGGAGTAATTTTTTTTTTCATTTCAAATCACCTTGAAACCATAAACAGAGAAAAATAAACTGTACTGCTGATGAAAACATCACATTAATCAAAATTAGTTTGTTGCGTGTGAATATAAGAACCTCAACCCCTTCAGAGAACAATTAACAATTACTCACAATTAACATTTAAAACCCCTGAGATAATGCAAGTCACCCAACTCGTACTGTATGTATGCTGTAAGGTCTCTACCAAGAATACGCTGAGGACCTGCTGTAAAGGGCCTCAGCAGTGTTCGGGAGGCAGTGCCAGTGGAAAATGTACTCATTAAACAGTGGAAGTGATCACAAAGATACAATGACAAAACCCAGCCCTCTTCATCTCCTCTTCCTCCTCTTCCCTGTGATGGCAAGGAGGCTGATACCGTCATTTGATCTCATGTCATGCTCTTATGAAACATAATCATAGAGGTGATTATTTAGCTCCCTCACAAGCCCAATGCACTAACAACTATCAGTGTTATCCATTCTCTCATGATCGCTAATCGTCCAAACCGTTTATCTGAGATCTTTTTAAACAGTCATTTTTTAAAACACGTCTACTGAGACTCTGCTTCAAAGAAAACATAGGTACATTTGTTAGCCCAGCAGCCAGTTAAGAACAAGCTGTGACTTTCTCTCTTGTCAGTCTTTTCCAAGGTTTTGGGGACAGACTGGTCAGAAAAATAAGTTGGAAAAAATGAAAAGAGAAAATATCATAAAGGGAGAAATAAGTGGAGCTGTAAGGAAGAAAAATATGCCCCATTGTCTCCTGGTATCCTCGCTGTAAGCTGTGCACTGGTGCTCGAGGAAAAAAGGAGAAAAGACAATAGAGAGAGTTGTGTTTGTGATCTTATCTTGTTATTTCTCTCTCTAGTTATTCACTCTTCTTTCCGTAAAGCCTTCTCCTGGAGGGCGCTTCCTACTTTTCAAGAACACAGGGTTGGTCCCTTGGGGGGGCATTTTAGGGAGCTGTTTGTGTGTAGCTGCTGTCGACTGTCTGTCAGAAAGAAAGGGAAAAGAAGGGAGATGAAAATGGAGGAGAGGAAGGACTAGACGGTGTTTGATCAGTGGGGTGCTGAGTCACACTGGGATGTGATGGAAAGATTGGTGCTTTGCGACAGAGGAGAGGAAGACAAAGAGACAGACTAAACGAGACTTTTTCAGAAGTGAAGCCTCAGAGGTCTCCTTCCTTCCCTTCAAGGTGTCTTTCACAGAACAAACACACGTGCTGACACATGCACAAGGCACAGTCACAAGTCTTTCCTCTCTCTGCTTCCTGTCTCCCTCTCTGTGGGGGTCTGTCTTTGACTCAGAGTAATCTGTGAGGTAGATAGAGCAAAAATCCTGTCTTTTTTTTTTTTTTTACCATCCACCCGAGGTGTGGTACAGTGTGTGTGAGAGTGTTGGCTGACAGCGGTGTTCTCGCCAGAGCTGACAATTGTGAGCCACTGAAAGCTCCACTTTAACACCTCCAACAAAGCAGAGACACTTTCAGAGGAAGTTGTGCAGTTAGTGGGATCCATTACCGTGTTACATGTAGACAGCGTGCACACCAAAATACATGTGATTAACACGTTTACTTCTAACTCACTTCTTATGTTCCATGGCAGCAAAGCTTAGTTTGAGTTTTATCCAACTTTTTCACAAACTGCTGATGCAATACTGGGGCACTGACGAGACAGAGATGATACAATTGATACACCTGACAATATATTTGTCAAATATTAAATGATGTGGAGGGATAAAATATGGTTCCAACTGAGGTGAAAAGACCCCTATAAATCACATTCTTTGGCATATTGTGCTTCTATTTAGCAATATATCCTGAAAAATACTGAAAACAAAAATCAATTTCTTTGTATTTTATATCAAAATCCAGTTATGTTGTCTCTGTTATAAAATGTTTTTTTTTTTTTTTTTTTTTTTTTGCTTTCATCAGCTGAAACCAACCAATTTCAACCAAAAATATCTTGAAATCAACCAATCAATCACATTTAACTTTTGGCAGCAAATAGCTGAGATTCATTAGCTAGTTTGCAACAACATAACTCATTGGTGTGTGTGTGTTTCAGTGATCACTACCTCAAAGTTTGTTCTGTTCCCCCCAAATTATCATGGTTGTGGACTTACTGGCAAGAATTTATACGCTTTGAGGAAAATGGTATCTGTGACAGCTCAAGATTATGCACAGGGCCTTTTACAGTGCGCTGCTTTAGCTACTTCATGGAGCACATGATGTGCTTCGTCTCTCTTTCTGATGGATACCTCAGGAGGTAGACGGGGAGCTGTATCTATTGAGGATGGGAGAGACGAAGCACATCAAATGCTCCACAGAGTATCCAACCCTCTTCCTCAACAGGTATGTCTGCCTGCTCTAGTTGTGATAGTGATGAAGGTGTCAAAGGAAGTAAGTAGTTCTGTTAGATGCGACTTCGGAGGCCTGCATCCACCTGAAAATCACACTTTGTTGACATGACCACTTTTAACATTGAAATTAAATTTCTCCAAACTTTAGGTTGATGCAAAAGTTAGCTAGATATCAAAATGCTGTTTCGACTGTACTTTAATCTTATTGCATGATGGAATACTGAAGTGGAGTTTTAATTGGTGGTTATGTTGCCATTAGTTTAAACACTGTGATTATTGCCAAATGAATTTCTAACTTGTCATCTTAAGCTGGCAAAACCAGGACATTACATCATACAATACCCATTCGTCCAATGCTAATCAATCCCTGACAGACTTACTCTATTTACTTGTCACTTTTTGATTTGGCTGAACACTACAGCTATTTAAGCCTGTTTATTTTAGCTTCCAGCTGATGGAATTCATTATTTAAAAACATAATTTGACAGCTGAATGAATAACAGATTTGTACACAGCACAGATGTCACAAGTTACTGCACAGAAATTGCAAGTTTGTCATTTGTGTTTCTCTCCAAGGTAAAAACTACATAACATGTCATTATAGCAGTAATGCTCATCTCCAGCTGCGGCCAGTTCGGGTTAAATGTGTCTCGACTGGAGGAGGGCCAGAGGCTGCAGTCGCTGCCAGGAAGAGAGCAAGAGAGGCCCCCAGCTGTCACACAGACCTGACCCGACTGCATGCAGGGGGGGAGCAAAGGTCCTGTGGTCCGACATGATACTGCAGGGACCCTGACCTCCGTCTGAGATGTGACGGCCACAGCTAATGAGGAAACACACTTGAACATGAATAATAATTCAGCAGGAAGAGAAGAGAATTCAGCACAGACATGATCTCATTACTTTGTGTTGAGTGATAACACTGTTAGCAGCAGCAGAAGTTTCATAATTTTTACTAGTAATAAAACTTCCAGTCCAGCTTGTGGTCGTCTGGGTTACAGTACTGTGTGTGACCCGTTGCGTGTAAACACTTGTGGCAAATGCAGTTATACCAGCATGAGAATACATAGGCAAGAGACAAGCTCTACAAGGGGCCACACATACACTATTACACACACACACACACACACACACACACTCCCTTCTGCCAGTGTGACAGTCGTTTGCAATGGTTGGACTACCGGAGGGCTGCAGGACCGAGGCCATTAGAGACCGAACACAGCCAGAGCTCTGGTATCTGCAGCACCCACTAATGGAATACATTAACCATCCCTTTGAATGTGTGTGTGTGCATTTTAATGCTTGCGTGTGGATACCACACAGCAAAACATTTAGTGTATCTGTATGTGATTGTGCAGTTGATTGACCCTGTAAATGCACGAATGGTCGTATCCTCCTGTTCCTGTCATGCTAAGTCTATCCTCAGTGTGTTGAATTTACTCTGCTGAGAAAAATTCGGGATTCGCTCTCACAATGACACAAGCATGACTGCACTTAGTGGCAGTGACAGTGGCAGAAATGATTACCTGCAGGCATTTTGTTTAGAAGATTGGTGCCAAAACCATCAATCACTACATTCATTAGTTTTGATGAGCAATATATTACATTATAAAATCAATTTAGAAAAGAAATATTGACAATGATTGGTCGTTCCATAGTCTCAGTTGCAAGGATTAGCTTTTTTTTCTCTCTTAATGCCTTTGCACACAACAATAAAGCAGGTAGATCTTAACTAAATAAGGATCTGAAGTTTTTATGCACCCAGTTGTAAAAGTCGTGTTTGTCTCCTGGTTTCAGATTATGTTCCTGGCATTCAAAGCTTAAGTTAACATAAATAATAAGTATAAGAGTTTTGTTACAAAGTTATATGGGGGTTTCTGGAGGTTCAAAACTTACTAGTTTAGCTCATTACTTAGGATATGATTTAATACTATAGATATTTTTCACACATAACTCATCTTTAGATTGTCTGATGAAGAACAGCTTAATGTACTAATTTGAGATATAATTTTAACCAAAATTCAAAGATATGTCTGTGCACTGTAACATTCCTGGTCTCGTTGAGGATAAAAGACTTGAGCTGATTTAGATTCCACTGAAGATGAAGTCCATTTCATGTTTCATGGCTCATTATTCTATGACGATTCAAGTGCAACACTTTTGATAAAACGCTCTTCATTTCATTTCTGATGAGTTCTTCTGGCTGTACAGTTTTAAAGGTATGTTTTAGGCAGATTTTATTTATAGAGCTGCGGAGAGAAGTTACAGTTCTTTGTTTGCAATGAAATACTAAGATTATGTTCTTGCCTGACATTGGCGTTTCTATTTTTTTGAGGAGTTGTTATTGGCTGGTCTCTCTTGTATGTACACAACTAATAATATATATTATGACGAATATCTCTGTCTTTCAGACTGTTTGCTCAAACATAAAGAAAATATATCTCATGCATAAGTAATAATCTACTTGAGCCAGTAACACTAAAAAGATTGAATAGCACAATCTTTTGGTCCACAATTTACTGATGCTGAAGCACTGAATGTGCTCTCTGTTACAAACTAAATGCACTTTATTAGCTCACAGCAGTAGACTAATGTGGTTTATTCACAGAATTCATTGGCAGGTTGTGAGCCACAATTTTTTGTTTAATCATTCAGTCTGTTTACAAAGGAAGTTAAACGACCAATCTCTAAAATTGTTAGTTGTGCGGAGGTTAAATAGTGTTTATTCTCCTGTGTTGGATTTAGATTTAAGTGAAAGCCCCCAGGAATTATGAGAATGATGGGATTGTGTCGTGCACTGTGTGTGTTTGTGTGTGTGTGTGTGTGTGTGTGTCCTCTCAGCTCACCTTGCCGCAGCCTGGCAGCCTTGTGTCACCATTTCCTGTGACAGCTGTTGTGGACTGGTTTGTATGTTCATTTTTGGTATGAGTGTGTGTGTGTGTGTGTGTGTGTGTGTGTGTGTGTGTGTGTGTGTGTGTGTGTGTGTGAGTGAGTGTGAGTGTGAGTGTGAGTGTGAGTGTGTGTTTGTGTGTGTGGGTGTGTGTGTGAGTGTGAGTGTGAGTGTGTGCACTTTCAAAATAAATCCCATTGCTCATATCTCATATATGTTGCTAACCCTCTAACTCATATGATTTCCCCTGTCAGTCACTCTTGGCATTTTCTTACCTTCCTTTTCTCAGCTTACCTTGTTCCTCTCTCCTTATTTCTCCTCTGGTGCTGGGGTATCTGCTTCAGTCCATTGGTCTTGGAGGTCTGGAGGTATATGTGCAAGGTCAGGGCCAAAGTAATGGCAACAGGGAATTTAAGAGAGGTAGAAAGAGAGAAGATGAAAGGGTCAGCAGTGATGGAGAGCCTGGGAGATGAGGGACAGGGTCAGCAGAGAGAGGTTGGAAGAAGGAGTTGAGACAAAATGAATCAAGGAATGAGAAGGTTACAAAGGTGAGAGTGATGTGAAGAGAAGGAGGGGAGATGATGTAAGGAAATAATGGCAAAAGGGCATATTGCATATTATTTTACTGTGTCATGTGATCTGCTACTTCAGTGCACCTTACCAACAAATATTATTGGAACCACTTCAGGATATCCATGACTTCAAATGAGGTCAAATAAAGTGTCACACCTGTATCACAATTCCTTTTGAGATAGAGGGGTATGAAAATGTGTCAGGGCTACATGTCCATCCAAACTGAGGTCTTTCAGAGGCACAGTTCAAACCAAATGGTATAAACAGTCTGCCGGAACACTCAAACTAATTTTAGGTAAAATGGCTAAGAAGGACACAAAAAAGCTACATTTTTTTTTTTCATTATAAAAGATCTAAAAATCCCAATAGCCATAATGTTTATCAAATATGATGTTGTTGTGATAATCCATGATCTTTTTTTGAAAATATTTGCTAGCAGTGTGCTGGTGTATTGATAGCTCACTGGCTAGCTAGCTAACATCATATTGTTAGTGCTAATTCATGCCAGTTATTTTGGCATATAACCATTTCCATCCCATTATTTCTAAAGCTGGATCTCGAAAGCCTAGCTTAGCATCAAGACTTAGAGCAGGAGGACACAGTTATAGGTTAATGTGACAAACTGAGTTAGCCAGGTGTTGAGTCGTTGTTACGTGAGTATAGATATAAAGCATTAACACTTGGCTTCATGCTGGGATATTATGTTATGGGATTGCTTTATTTATTGTGTAAAGGATAGTTACCTGTTGTAGGAGAGAGGTTGCCAAGATTGGCATCATCTTGCCTGAACAGACACCAAAACTGAATCCAGTGCTCACAGTCAGTGTTTGGCATTGCTACAGCCAGAGACACAGCACAGAGGCACTGTGTGGATGGATACGGCTGTGTTTCAAGGCATACATGGCAGGGTTTTGTACAACCTAGAAGAATTGTACATTTTTTGTGAAACAAAATGTTTAGCTTCTCAAGCTTTAGAAAATATGTAGCAAACAAACAGCAAAAGCCAGTTATTTAATGAATAAACCGACTGTTGAGACCATCCTCTCACTGAATTGGTGTTCAGACAAGATGCATCAAGGTTTGTTCAACTTTTGCTGGAGAGGACATCTTTAATAGTTGCACCATGTTACTTTTCCTTTAAACCACCACCACAAATTTTTAAAATGTCTATTCATGTAAAAGTCAAATCACAGAGATACAAAATGTTTCTTAATAAGCTTAAATGGTGTTTCTATTCATTTTTTGAACATGCAAGCTGTTTCCTTCTGCCTTCAGACAGTTAGACAAGCCATAGCCCACCCAACCCCAGCTCCATTTTCTAAATCTGCACAAGATTTATACGATCATCTTATCTGACTCATAGAGAGAAAGCACATCAATGCTTTCTCCAAAAAATTATAGTATTCCATTAAGATTGGTGTAAATCCTGCAGCTGTAAAAAATGTAACTGTCAAACATAATTATGTAGTCGTTATGATGACAGTTAGCCTCCATGGGGGCTAATTTACACCCATCCATTGAAATAATACATTTCAAGGTGTAGGTCATTTGTCCTTGTTTCCACTCTGCCCTTCTCTCTTTCTCTCTCTCTCTCATCCCATATTCAGTGCAGCCATTCAGGTCAGTTCTAATTACTGGGGTCCAATTGGAATTGGCTTTTCAATTTTTGATGCTGCAGTGGTGGAAATCACAAGGTGCCAGGACTGGCTTTCTCCCACCCCCACACTCAGCGCTCTCCTAGTATGACTTAATATGCCTGATACATTCACCTCACTGCGCCAACACTTGGCAATGCAGTGTTACTGTGTATGTTTGCGCGAGGGTGAGTAAGAGAAAGACAGATGAGGCCATTACTGTAAGCCACTACAAGGCTGGACGGTATGTGTGGTGAGGGCTGTGTGTTTGGACAGTGAGAATGAGAGTGTGTGCATTAGTGTGCTATAGAGAAAAATTGAGGAAGAGCACTAGAAAGAGAAAATGAGCCATTTCTGGGAGGAAAAAGAGGGATGGGAGTGGCAGAAAGAGCCTGGGTCTCTCTCTTCTGTCTTTCCTTAGGTCCGCAGTGCAGGAGAAGAGAAGATTAAAGTGGAGACTCTGCTTTTGAAGTTGGGCAATGTAAAAGAAGCCTCAGCTACTTCACGCATATAGCCCCCCCCCCACACACACACACACTCATACACACGTTTCTTGCTTCTTCCTTATAGCCTCGTAAAGTGAGAAATATCAATGCTAAGGCTGCCTTTGATTCAGACTGCTATTGTGTGATTCCTCGCAACGTTTTAATATTCTCTCGCCTCAAACACCAAAAGCGCTCCTCTAAAAATCGAATCCCATCCCCAATTTAAATGAGAGCAAGGTGATAAAGTACTAAACTCAGTTAAGTCCTGCCTGAGTTGTGTTTGTGGCCGTTGTGGGGATTTGAAGCCTGCGTCCACACAGATACACCGGGAGCCACAAAGCCCACTCACTGTCAAAGACACGGATGGAAATTACAGCTGTAAATGTTTGCAGCATTGGTAAATAAGAGGATTAATCGTCCACTTTGGACACACACGCGCATAGAGACACACACAATCACCCGAGCCCACTGAAAGAGGCCTAAATATGAGTCTGATGCAGAAATGTCAAGAGGTAATTGTAGGAGTAATACTCAGACTGGTGAAATGTCAGACTCACCCTCCCATTAGTGAGTAGACTCCAACATGCACTCCAATGCCATTCATTACAGGCATATGGACGTTTCCTAAACCAATAATAAACAATGATCATCGACCACTCCATGGTAATGATTGTGTTTGTGTGCTTGCCGCGCTTCTATGAGCGCTCGATGGAGGATGTGTATTCAGGCACACCTACACACTTTTCTGTGAGTTAGTAGTCACATCCATTCTTAGCCTCCACATCAATCTGCATTTATGAACATCAACATGTGCCCAGCAGTCATGAAGAGTGATCACAGGCTTATGGTGTCACTGAATCACAGTGAAGTGCCCAAAAGTGACAAATCCCGAGTAATATTGCTGATGACACTCCAGAAGACTTGTGTGTGTGTGTGTATGAGTGTGTGTGTGCATGGGAGGAGTTGTCAAAAATAACCTCAGAAACGCAGGGGCCTCATAATGTGAATATATTGGATTTTAATGTCCTTGTCAAGTCGAATGGTTTCCCATTTCAATTCTCTGGAGGCTGATAGAAGAACACTCAGTAGCTGCTTTTCTACTTGACCTAAAATTCCCTTTGCTGCACGGGAAAAAAATGATGCTAGCCTTTTTTGTTCTTAGCTTCATCTTTTTGCATTATTCTTCTCTCTTGCCCTCATAAGAAGCCCCAAGACAATGAAAGATTTATTGAATTTACCTACCCATTAGACTAAATCTGTGTTGTGTGTTTGTATTTTCCATTTCTTTACCTATCACTTCAGTTATCCATTCATTCCATCCATCTGTTCATCCATCCACCAGTACAGATATTATACTTTCAACCAGAAGCCAGCTGCTCCAGTTTTTGTGAGTTCCAGTGCAGCCATCTCATAACATCAGTGTTTACTAGACACAGAGTTACATATCAGCAAACTAAAAGGGGTTGCATCCAAGTCCCCATTAGGTGCGCCAGGCTTTGATGTCAATTTGACAAAGTGGTTAGACCGTGTAATTACAGGAGCCCACAAACGCTTTCTCCCTGAGGCTTGCATTGTGAAAGAAGCGACTGTTAAATGGTAGATAATTTTTTTTTAGCCACACAAGTCCTGCATAATGACTGCAAAACCTTATTTTCTTCATTTGATCCAATAACATTTGGAAATTCTAGGAGAGTCACAAGATTAAACCATTTTATCTCCATCCAAGTTAGCTGAGGGCTAAACAGGAAGTTAGCCGACATGGCCGACAGAAGTCTTTGGTACACATGCTTTATGGGCTCCACATTATGGAAGATAATGTGAGTAATTTTATTATTTGAAGGTTGAACCTTTTTGCCTTGATGACTCACCTTCCAATTTTCATAGGAATGAACAGCTTACCATCTCTGTCCAATTCATTGTCATTCATTCATTCATTTATTCACCACATACATACAAATTCTTAGCTAGGCCTACTCAAAATGTACAATCTTTATATTTACATACAGCCTAAGGTTTACAAGCATTTTTGACTGGACAAATGTTTCTGCTGAATATTTAAGTCTTTACTTGCTAGAGACTCACTGCAAACTTGGTATTTCTCTTATTCAGGTGTTGCAGGACGTAGCATTGATTCAGCAAGGTCCATGACTGCCAATGACTGTAAAATCAAGAGGATGTTAATGAAGCCATGATATCTCTGGACCAGAGTCTGTGCAGTAGTGATCAGTGAATGGAACCACACATTTCAGTTTTATGACTTAACTGGGGCACTAAGGTTAGCTGTCACTCATGACAGCATCAAATAACTTATTAAAATCAAATTTAGACGACATTGAACACTTGAACATAAACCAGTGAGCTAAAATCTAAGATGACAATCTAATAGAAAAACTTACTTGACATGTAGGGCTACTAGATTATTTAGTCTGGCTCTTTTCCGATCTGCTAATATGGAACGATGGGATTTATGACCTGAAGGTCTGCTGCAGCCTGACTAGAGGGAGATGCTCTGACCTGACCTAAACTCAACCACTGCTCCTTTGACACATACACACACACACACACACACACACACACACACACACACGCAATGCTGGTTGAAAAATGTAGAGTATCTACACACTGACCATTCATATCTCTTAAAAAAATGCATCCAACTCCCTGCAATCCATTTCTTTATCTTGAACATGCAGAAAACTCTTTCATAAATCAAGCACTTGCAACACAAACACTCTTCCAAGTACACGTTCCTCCATCATTGATGCTAAGCTTTCAGGCTGGCTGTCGGTGTCTCTGAAGGGACCCCTAACTCATGTACTGTACACTAAGAGAACAGCAGCTTGCATTATTGAACGCCGAAGCAGAGAGATGGAGAACGAGCAGAGAACTTTGCATGAAGGAATGAGATGGAAGAGGAAGACTGAGGCAGAGATAGTGTGTGAGGAAGGGAGAGAGGAGGAAGAAAGGAGAAAGGATGACAGCGCTTTAGGAAAGAGTAGACAGAACAAGGAAATACAAGAGAAGGTGGAGATGCTGAAGGAGGCAGAGAGCAGAAGAGACAGGAGGAAAGAGAAGTGGAGGTAAGTGGAATGTGTAGTTTTCCCTGTGGCTTGTTTGCCTGCTGATGTAAAGAGGAAATGGCTAGATCAGCAGGGGCTTTACCTACACTGAGTTTAACTAGATGCGGAAATACATGTTTGCCATACACACATATAAAAGTCCATGCCCCGTGGGACTGTAAGAGATGAAGGGAAAGAAAAACAGACACTGTGCAATAATGTCTTCCTCATGCTCAGGTTGCGTTGCTCAATAGAGCTGCAGAGGCTGTTGGGCTTTTCTTTCGCTTAAATGCTCATGTCACTGTTTATGCCTGCAAAACTTTTGTGTGCATGCGTGTGTGTTCTCTGTGTGAGAGAGGAGAGGGACACGTTGTATACCATATGCATATGAATGCGTTTAGGTGTGTTAGAAACTGGCAAATCCACTGGGGTGGTGACTTTCCCTGGTGCTGGCTTTCTATCAGCACCCAGTTGAGCATGGCTGCAGATCAATGTCATCCCCAGCACACACAGACACACACACACAAACACAGACACAGACACACACTTGGTCTTGTTTACAGTTTAAACAGCAGGTGGTACAGATAACAGTCACTTAATCCGCAGCCA
>JAPZDY010000008.1:15681627-15694183 GCA_029783645.1 Ctenochaetus hawaiiensis
CAGGTGGTACAGATAACAGTCACTTAATCCGCAGCCATTTGGATGACTACCCAAAAAGTTTCTTTTCTCTACCTTTTGCCTTTTCCAGTCTATCTATCTATCTATCTATCTATCTATCTATCTATCTATCTATCTATCTATCTATCTATCTATATGAAGAGTATCTGAATACTGAGCCTGTTTGTTCTCTGACCTTCAGTGATTTAACCCATCTTGCTGCAGTGATGTTGAGATTCAACAGAGCGTGCACCTTAAACACACTGACCCCTTTTATGGTGGTAAGGACAGGCTTTGAACTTCTCCATCAAGTCCTCTTTCCTTCTCTATGCAACTACTTCTGTCACCTTTTGGAAGGATTATCTGATATGATCACAGGGGCGAAATGTAATCATTTTCTAAGGCAGCCTTTTCACCCCACTTTGGGATGTTGGGATTACTGTTTATGGATTCGGCATTCTGCAAATAGGTGGAAAAACTCTGACATTGAATAGTTTTGGATGTTCGATGCCAGCCAAATCAAGGGTTTTGCAGAAATGTCAACATCCAGGCAATAGAAATGAAAACAAAACTGTGACACACAGAGAAACTTCATCAGTGATAAATCCAAACCAAAACATACACGGGTAACAATCACATTGGGCTTTAAAACAACAGCAGTGAATGCCAAACAACAAATATGACAAAATCAAACATCAAACATCAAAAAAGAAATTGCTTTTATGGAAATATCACCAGCGTTAAGTCCTTTTTTATCTACCTTTTTTTTTTATTTATTGTTCCATTCCGACTTTGTACTCACCTACACCTGAGTGATTAAAACTGAAATGTGGCAAGTCTGGCAGAATATTTATTTATGACTAAAAACGTTACCTCATCATGCTGAAAGCTGTCAGCCGGCATGCATTTACTGCTGGCCAGCTGTGATGATGCTCACACACACTTTAGCTGGGCTGCTGTTTAGAACCCTGCTGCTGCTGCACCCATGGCCAACACAGCAGGATGGCTTTCCAAGTCATGTCGATGAGTGTGTGTGTGTGTGTGTGTGTGTGTGTGTGTGTGTGTGTGTGTGTGTCACATTGTGTGTGTTTGGGGGGGTTGGGTCAGAAGGTTTGTGTGGGTGTGTGTGTACACGTGCGCATGCATCCATACATGGTAGAGTGTTTATTGGCGAGGCATTCTCCTCCCACATCTGCAGATCACTCATCCTGAGGGAGGCCTCCCCCTGCTTTCATCAAGCCGCATGGAAAAGTGGGAAATAATTAGGGGTTGAATAGAGTGAAGTGGAAAAGTATAGATGAGGTAGGAAGTACAGTGACACATGAAAGGGGAGAAGAGGGAAAGATAGCAAGCGATTGGGTTTTAGCTAAAGTAAGGAAAAGCGAGCGAGGCATGTGGCGCGGTGAAGGCTCTACTGGTCACCATGGCAACCCTTTAAAGGCCAATCCCCAATGCAATTAGAGTAGCTTTGAGGCAGCCAGTCTGAGGGCAGAGAGTATGAAAAATAATGGCAAAAAGAACAGACAGACTTAAAGGAAGCAACCAAGCTGAATGAATGAAAATCGGCTATTATGTGGCCAAAGGTGTCGGTAATTCTATGAGATGATTGCGAGAAGGACTTCTTTCTTCTGCTCCTATGCTGGCTGTGGGAATCTTAATAATGAAGACGCCTCTGGCAAGGATGTTTATGGGTTTTTCCACGAGTGTGTGTGTGTGTGTGTGCAATCAAGGGGGGGTTGCAAGCATGTGTACATCTTTGTGAGTGAGAAAGTCAAAGTATGCAGTGAAGGAAATCGCTGTACGTTATTTATTGATACCCTTGACCACGGAAACCAAAGGCAAAAGCAAACTTATGCACACGTTAGCAATACTTCAACAAGATGAGACAGAGGGAAAGAGGGATAGAGAGCAGGCAGAGGTTTAATGCAGCAGTACCAAGGGATAAAGGCTTAGACTCAGGCTGCCAAGGTGATACTATCAATGAAATTAAACCTGAGAACTCAGAAGTATAATTGCTTGCAATCCTCTCCAGTCCTGCATAAGCCCATTTAGCACAAAAGAGCACAGGATATCAGGCCACAACGAGCACCGTTTTCTTTGGTGGACACAAGATTTAGTTATTTCTAATAATTGTTTAAACTATCACAAATCCACTCAGTCTGACAGTTTTTTGCTCTGACTCTTGTGTCCGTTATAAATTAACATATAAACTTAATTATTCCCGGTTTCTATCATGAGGGCCTTTTCTGTCCATCTGATGAGCATCACATTGATTAGTTTAGCTTCATGTAACAAATAAACTCCCAGTTATTAAGTGCACAGATTGAGGATCTTTTACAGCATTTGGCTCCTGCATGGTTCCATTCAAGTCAACAGCCAAATCTCAATTACGACTGGGAAACGTGGATGTTTTCTGAAATCTCTGATATATTTGGCTTTATTTTCTTAAGGAAACTCAAGAGGGAAAATTTTCCGTGCCAAGTTCTTGTCAACTTGCATTCTGAATGTAAACAAAATAAATTGGCAAGGGATTTGCACAAAACAGAACAGGAAGGCTCTGCACCAGGTGGTTAAAACCACTCAGATTATTACTGGTACCATTTTATTGGTCACTGCTGTTACCAACTGAGGATAAGAGGAAGGCTGGGTTCCTTCACTGAGCACCTTTTAAATTTTTACAATTCCTTCTTTACACTCAGAAATACGTTTGTTTTTTATGAACTAATTCATTAAAATTCCTTTCATAAAATAAGATAAATTAGTCTTTTATCTTGTCTATAAGTGCTATACACCTAAACATCTTTCTTTGATAACAGTCAAACTTGGAAAAAACAAACAAAATCCATCATTAAATCTAATGTTAATATGTAGAATGGATATAGATTTCCTATGTATAGTATGTCTCATCACTGAATAGCATTTAAAACTCCTTCCTCAGTGATTTAAGAGTTTGTGTGGTCCAATAATTCCACTGTGATTGGCCATTTGTACATAGATGAGAAAGTAAGGCAGATTTTGAACTTCTCTCTGTTTTTCTACCGTTTACACACCTACTTTTGGGAATTTTTTCATGAGTAAAAATGAGTGCAACGCCATTCAAAAGTCTGTGCACATATCCTTGCATTTATAATTCATGGCCTTTATTACAGTTTTAAACACAACTCTTTCCCTTGCTTTAAGTTTGGCCACAGTTTGGCCTCTTGAAATGGTCAGACTGTTTTTATGCATACTCAAGCCTTCACTCTACAGTCACACAAGCAACATAATGATTCTTGCTCTTTCCAACATTTTTGGGATGGTTGAACATTTTTTTACCACAACACCAGCTTTGTCTAATACGGCCAAAGAAAGATGTCTTGTCATGAAAAGCGTTTCGAAATACTCTGAATGTCAACCTTACAAGACATTTACTCTATTGCCTGTGCGTGTGGTGAGTTAACAGCAACTCCATTTATGTGGGAGAAGCTTGAAAAGGAGGCAATGAGGATATTTTTCATTGCACATCCAGGCCAAATTGATGGCTTGTGTTGCGGCCATAGCCTACTGAGTGTTTATAATGTAGCATTTGCACTCCACTGCCCCGATCCTGCGACCCCCAAAGGGAATTGCTTTCTCCCGCTCTGCTGCCCTTTCACGTCTCTATCTTCTCTCCTTGTTTTTCTGTTCTCTCTCATTCCATCCTCGTTTTCCTCTTTTTCTGTCATCTTTCCTATCTCCTTCTGCTCTCTCTTCTCTTTGTACTTTACTCTGCACTCACGCACACAAATTTCTTCATAATTCTTCTCTTTCTTCATCTTTCATCGTCCGTCATTTCATTCGCTCTTTTGCTCTCCTCCCTCCCTCTGGGTCTCTTGTCATGCTTGCTTGTTTTATTGCTGTATACAGTATCTCAGAGCCCCCAGCTAGTCTTTGCTTTTGGTCCCTCCCCACATGATCTGCTCCCAGTTTCTTCTCCATCGTCGCTCTGTACTTTTTTATCCTCCCTCCGCTCTTCCTCTCTCCTGTGTTTACTCCCTCCATCTGCCTAATCACTCCATCGTCTCCTTTCACTCTTTTCCCACTGCTTGTCTTTCCCTCTCGTCTTCTATTTCTTGTTTCCTACCCCTCCTCTCTGTTTGTGCCTCCATCGCCAAGTGTTATCCATTCCTCCTCTTCTCCGTCTGTCTCTGTGTATTGGGTCCCGTCCTCAGCCCACAGCTTGGTTGACAAATGGATTATCTTTCCAAAGACACCACATAACCATCTCCAGGCCTCTTTATTTAACCAGCTACAGCTATTTTTTAGCTGTCATCTTTGCAGATTGCCGCTGACGATGTGCCACACCCCTGACAAACACAATCTTTTCCCTTTTTCTTGATTTCAAAAGTCTTCCCACGTATCTCATTATCACTCATATCTTAGCTCAATTGTCTGTTTGATGTCGGAGCTGGATAAGTATAATAAATTTTCAAGTAGTTTACACATGCAATTATCTTAGCCCAATTGTTTCATGTGGCTTTAGAAAAGCAAACTTGATTTTTGCGTATTCTTATTTTTTTCATCACGCAGCTTGGCCTACAGTGACCTCCCACTCAATCTCTCTCTCTCATTTCCTTCCGTTCAGGCCCAAATATTGAAATGTGGAGGAGTTCTCAGGTGGACCCCTCTGGTATTAGAGACATATTAGCTTTGAAGTAGGCTAAAGTGAGAGTATATTATTCAGTGTGGGCTGTGGCTTGCCCCCTGTTCAATATTGGATAGGTTAGCTCAGGTGGTTAAGGCTTTTCAAAACTGCCCTTTTGTATGAATTATTTAGCATTTTCACAGTGGAGGCCTCCGGTAAAGACTCCAGCCCGTCACACCCGGCCCATATATCTGTCAAGAGAAAGTTGTAACAGCGGTGGGACTTTGAACTTTTACTGTGACACCAATTGACCTGACATTTCTTACAAGCAGCAATGGAAAGCACATTAATGACAAGTTTTAAAAGTAATGAAATTAGAAATGTGACCCAAGTCCTCCTAATGATGGGGTTCTTTCATTAATTTGCTTGATTTTCACAGCCACGCAGTCTCTTACCATTTGTGTCTGTGTGTTTTATAGCATGGGAACTCTGCCATTTGTAATGTTTAACTGTTGCACATAAATTTATTGGCTGTAATTTAACTTAATTATTGGTTAGAATAATGAGAAATGAAACAGATTGTAATGTTGAAGGTCATACTGACGAAGTTCTCTTGACATTTGACTGCCATGAGTTAAGATATGATAAAGGTTAATGTCGGGAAGAGGTTTAACACACTTCAGCTGCCTTACATGGAGTCGACAGCTTGTCCGGTGTCCAGTAACACAAAAGACTTCCACAGTCTCTCCTGATAAAAAGGTTAATGTCACTTTGTCACAGTTATAGCTCAATTATACAGGAATTTACTTTTACCATGTAAGTTCAGTGTAAAGAATAATGTTTTAAACTGCAAGCATTTTATTGTGCTTAAGAATTTGATAGAAACTGCAATTAAAGCAAAAATCTATGGATTAACAAAAGAAGAAAGTGATACTAAAATGGGATCACTTCCCAAATTCTGCATTGAATTTTTCATTCTCTCTGAGGAATGTCACACATGTGTTTGTGTGTGTACTGTCCCTCTCCTGGTAGCTCGCCATATTACCCCATCAAATACCTGCTTTTCACACTAAAAAACATGTTTATTGCCATTTTTTGTCTGAAAATGAGGTTTACATTGTTTTAGCAGTCTTCAAAATATGCCACTGTATCATGCCTCTGTCTATATAGTAATTTGAAAAGGTAATGTGAGGTAACAGTTAAATACAGGAGGCACGGTCCACAATAGCCAAAGTATCCTTAGAGCTTTCAGAGCTAATGGTCCTTTAAAATAGTATTAGCTGTTGTTTAGTCAGTTATTGATGTGTGTGGTTATGTGTGGGCCATGCACTCCCATTTAACGCCACTGAAAAAAAAATATATAGAAGTGTTAGGATGAGCTATGAATTTTTAAGTGTAAAATTCATCCTCCTTTGCAACCAGCTAAAAGAGTAAAAATGTATCACCGCCCATGTTTGCTGTTGTTTGTGTCCCTGAAGATATCATTTTCTGAGGTTTTTCTAATTTGGCATTTTGAATAAAAAACTAGGGAAACAATTTACTTTGTCACATTTACAAAGCTTACAAAAACTACATTTGCTCGATGGACTTTTAATGTACGATAGATTCTGCATATCTGAAAACGTGAGATGTAAGTAAATCAAGAGAACCCTGCTTGTGTGTGTGTGGGAATGAATTCTTGCAAAGTGCAGCATCAGTAGACCCATCCTTCTCTTTACCATTTAATCTCCATGTCATTATCGAGCCACCTCTGCAAGGCATGTGTGCGTCTGTGTGTGTTTGTGTTTCTGCCTCTGTGATCATTATATTGCATTGGAGGATGGATGGCATGTGAGGGATTCACAGCTGAGAGAACAGGAACAGCATAGAAAGAGAGTAAGATGGATGGAGAGGCATACAAAAGGGACCACGGAGGAACAGAGGGGAGGGAGAATGTGAGGATTTCTTTGAAGGGATGGGTGGGACCCTGTCTGAGGGGACAGGGGAGAGGGGTGTGACACATGTGGCCCAGACAGGTGCTTTGGTCATAGCCACAGACTGAGTGAGAGACAGAGGCAGTGTGAAAAATTGATGTGCCCTACTTACAGCAGCTGAGCAGAGACAGGAGAGGGAGGGCGGGAGGCTGGGATGATGTTAGATTTTGGAAGCAGGCAAACCATGCTGTATTTTTTTTTTTTCATCTTTTGTGCATTGCATTACGCCAATTTGTTTCTGGGTGTGGGTGTGTGCCTGTAACTCGTTTAGTTTCATGTTCAGCCAACATGCAGCGCAGCTTTGTTGTTCAGTTCTTGGTGTGCGTGTGTGTGTGTGTACCATTTTTTGAAACCTTGCTGCTGTTGCCTTATTAATTTTACAGACTTAGCTGTAAACTAGCCAACATATAAAGACTTTCTTCTGCAAACACACATACACGCACACACACAAAGATGCTCACACACCGCTCTGGAGGCCCAGACCACACGGCTCTCATTAGCCCATCTTACAATCTTCAGAGCTGTTTGACCAAATGGAGCCCTTTATTTGTCCTCCCATTTAAACAAGGTAGGGAAAAGAGCTGGTCCCCGAATGAATCAGCAGAATGTAAACCACTGCATGTTAATCAACACGACCAAACTCCACATAGGAAAAACTAAGGAGCTGTGTCGCTTTAGCCCGTTTACTCTGAGGAATATCTTAATGACAAAAAAGGGATTTATGGAGGTTAAGTTTCAGGCAACACTGGGCATTGAATCTTTGAATTTATGCTGCTCTCAGCAGCCGGCTTAATGCAATGCAGCGACCGTGACTCACCTGAGGGCTAAGATAACTATTACAGAAAACTAGCTCACATCTTCCTACTTTTTAGGTTTATATAAATAGCTGCGTGATACTAATGGAAATTAAAGTGATCCGGAGGTTTTACCCCTGCAGGCGGGTTTGTTGCATGTATGTCAGACATCATTAGATCTCCTTTACATCATCTGCCTTTACCTCAAGCTTTGTTCTGTTTTTTAGTTCCTGTCCAGAGCCCCAGGAGTGACAGTATTTTCCATTTGATTGACAGGAGAGCCTTCACCTGTTGCCAGAGAGATGATCACACAGATACAAAAGCATTTCATTATGCTTAATGAGGGCTATGGCAAGAGAAAGAGAGACAATAGCATGAGCCCCAGGTGACAAATTGGTTCAACACATTCAAAGCCACGAAACATAATTACCCAAATTGAACGTGCTGTCATGCAAGATGAAAAATAATGAGAGCATGCCATTATAATGAACAAACATGTAAAAGTAGGAAGCTTTGACTTCTATGTGAAGTTACATTTGTGGCAAGCTATGGCATCTTAGTGCCTGTGAAAGACTCTTTCAGTCGTAAAGAGTACAGATAAGGTTCAGTCTTAGCAACAGTCTGTCTGCTGAAGTACTTGACCTCTGACCTCTCAGGGTAGATCAATTAGGGGAAAATGGGATTCTTGTATAGTGCGGAATTGTCATGACTACCCGAATATAACATTTAATACAGATTGAACTTTGTATTGAGAATGAGTACCGAAAGATGCTAACAAGTTTCTAGTAAGATTTGAAGTCCTGTTGACTTATTCTTTTAATCAAAATGTTTCAAAATGTAAACATTTTAAAGCCCAGTCAAGCCAGCATTTGCTGTGAAACCACTTCCGTGTGTAATCAGTGATTTTGCTTTTATGGGTGCTGAGTTTAAGTTTCTTAGGTGTACAGCTAAAATCCAGAATGATGTTAGCTGCATACCACCAACTCATTTTTATTTTTGATAGGGACTATCTCTTAAAAAGGTAATTTTGTAACGACAATGCAATATGTTCTCAGTGTCTTGTTAGCAGATGGCTTCAGTGGTGCACTGGGCCTGCAGGTAGTCATTATGCAACCAAGATTCTTAAGCCACCCATTTGGTAGAGATGCATATTATTGATTATTGATATATTATTAAATGGGAAATTTATGTCATAAGCTATCAGTCATTATTGGTCATAAATAGAGCTGATAATGTAAAGTCACATTGTTTTTTGGTACTTCTCAAGCACAGCATCTTAACATTCCATAGCAGAGGGTGAAGCTGGTTGGTGATTCAGCAATAAACAGAGCAGAAGAGGAAGTGCTGCAGGCTATTGTTATGCTAATGACGTCAGACTGCTACACCTGGGTACAGCCACTCTAGACTAAAGAGCCAAAATATGTCACTGCCACTGAGGATGTTTGTAACAGTTTCAGAAGAAGACAACACGATTTTAATTCACAATAGTTCTGCATGGTTCCAGAAAGAAGTGATGCCAGTTAGATTTGGTTAGGGAAGAGCTGTGGGAAATCAAATCATCCTTGCTCTCTACAACTTGCATTTTTTACCCTCAAGTGTGCATAAACTTTTTCCAAAAATATGAAAATATAAAAACTTTCAGTTAACTTGTTCTTCATGAGAACCAGGCAGTTATTGGTTTCATTATAAGCAAAGAAAAAAAAAAAGTTACATCCTTTCTATCGTGTGAGAAAGTACTTTAAGAAGTATGTTTGAATAATTAGGTAAGTATTTAGACAAAGTAACACTTAAACTTAATTTTAAATAAAGTGCAAAATAGGGGTTAGAACTCTTCAACGTAACTTATGTTTTGCAAAGTTTTTTTTTGGTATCTAAATTCAATACTCTGCCTTAGTCATGGTTACAGAAGATTCAATACTGCTGCTGTACTGTTGCATAACTTTGTAGGGCAGTAGGCTATCATGTCAGCACTCAACTCTTAACACCGAGGTTAGGAAATGATACAGAGTTTGACTCCTGGCCCAGGCAAACACATAATAGGTACATTTGGCCCAGCCATTAAAAAAATAAGGAATGTAGCCACATCAAAATTAATATTTCAGTTTGACAGCAGCGACTTAATGGGAACAGGAGCAGTTTGAATAACAACATGACTGCCTCGTCTAGTTTCACATTCTCATTACTGACTTTCACAGTCTAATCAGCCACATTGTGTTGGAAATGCTGTAATAATGGTCCTAAGCTCCACCAAGCAGGTTTGAACTCTTTTAGTTACACGCTAGTTAGGGAGCGTATAAAAACTCAGGTGACTGAGGGGATAATTTTAGCCCCTGTCGTCTCATCCCAAAGTCTTTATCTGTATTTTATGTTTGTCCATCTGTCTCTCTTTGACAACGCTCGTTGAATAGGCTCGTCTCTCTGAGGGAGCCAGGCATGCTGGGTAATTGAAAGGAGGCAACTGGCACAAGTCAAACAGATGGAGATGTAGTGTGTGGAGAATGCATGTGTATGTGTGGGGCGGCGTCTGGCAGGAGTCAAACGGCTGTGGATTTATCAGCTCCCCAATGAAGGCCAAAAGCAACGCTTGCCAGATCCCACAATATCACACACACGCAAACACGCAAACACATGCACACATCATACCTCACAAATTTTTTTTCATCCTTCTATCTTGTGTCTGTCTTCATCAAGGTATTTACTTTTTGGCAGCTTGTTGTTTCATTGTTTCATACATTTTACTCCTCCATCTTTTTGTAGTTTCTTGGGTGGACTCTGAACAGTATTGTCACTCCTCTCTCAAGTATTCTTCCTCTTTTTTTTCCTCTTTCTTCACATGCCTCTCGTGTCTTCATCTACCCCTACATCTTTTTGCTCTTTCGTCTTTGCCACTGGCATTCCCGGCAAGTGACAGATGCCGGGCAGAAAGTGAGAGGGAGACGGAGGGAGTGAGACATCGAGGAAAAAAAAGGGAAGAAGAAGAAGAAGATAGAGGGGGAGGCGAGGCTTGATGTTTTGTTGCTCTTGTGTTCTGAAGGAAGGTCTCTTCTTTATCAACAGTCTAACAGGCTGCCAAGCTCAGTCATCCTGCTTTTTCTTTGACTGTTTACTGCTGGGTGTCAGGGCCCACACAGTTGGTGCCATGCACACGCTCTTACACTCACACTCACACACACACACGCACACAAACACACACACACACACACACACACACACACACAAACACACACACACACATGCACAAAACTTTCCTTCATGCTTCAGTGTGCACGCAAACACACACAAACACACAATCAAACGGAGGCACACTGACATTTCATTCAACCAAAATGCGCTGTCACCCAAAACAAATAGTGACAAATAGACACAGAGGATTTGTGAATTTATAACGGTTGATTTATTTCACAAAGCATAGCTTTTTTTAACTTAAATTGGAGATACTTTTTGTTGTAGCAGTTAACAGAAGCCACTCAGAAAGAAACCAATTCATCTCCGAGCTGCTGTCCTCTCCTTGACTGTTCATTTAAGGATTTAAAGGAGCTTCTTTGAGACGCAGAGGAAATAATCCACAGTTTCCATAATCCTGCGTGGATGTATGCACTCCACCGGTCACTTTCACACACGTACACTCACACACACATGCACGTGCATAGTCAAATCAGGACACAAGCAGTCACACACGCAGAGACGCACACACCTGCTGCAGGTGTTTGCTGTGTTTCTGATAACCTGCATAAATGGTCTGCATGTGTGTGACAATCATTTATCGTCTTTATTGTGATCTTTACGGCTCTGCACTGAACAGGATTTGTCACATGTGCGCTGAATCTTTGATGGTCTCCAAGCTTTTGAAATACTCTGGGATCTTCTGGCCTTTTCATCCCCCTCTGCTTTTCTTTCTCATCTGAGAAGAAAATGAAAAGGCTTGTCAATCAGCCTTAGCCAGACACCTGGAAATCATGTGATTGTTGGAAATACTTTGTACGTCCTCACTTTGTAGTGCAAAATGAGTGATTGAAATCATGATTGAGTGTGTGGCCCCTGTGGAAGGACGGTCGTGTTAATTAAGGGGAAAAAATATGCTGCCAATAACAAAATATTGTCATGATATTGTTTTTAATAATTCAATTTTCTAGTGAGGTTTCAGTTAAATTAAAGAGCAAAGGCTTTGGATTCAGCATCCTAGTATTCTTCTTATCTCATGTGAATATAATTATCAACTAAATTTACTTAGACGTGTTCTCCCTACTTAGTTGAAGGTGACTTTTACTTCCCTTAAGCAGCCTAATTGTGGTTGCTGATGAGCCATTTGGCATCACAAGGATTGTTTTATTTTCTATCTGCAGTTTGGCTGAGCTTCATGGATAAGACTTTGTTGTGAGGATAACAAACAGCTTAATATGTTTGAAAGTGACTCCACAGAGAATAGCAGGCAAAGATAAAGGATATGAAAAGTCCTCTTTTAGATCTGTGTTGTGCCATACTGCACAGTGATAGAGAGGCGGAAGGAAAGTGTACTGTTTTTTGCTTTCTCATACCTTTTAAAAAGTTCTGCAGCCTCACAGTCAAACAGGAATCCATCCACTACCTGACAGAAATGCCAGGATGGTATATCCTAAGCTAAAAAAATACCCCAAATACTCCAAAAAGCAGGCAGTCTGAGTGTCAGAGTTTAGAAGTTTAATTGGCCAATATGTCAGTCGAGGAACAGGGTGTGGGTGAGAAGTACGGACAACTGCAGAGACGGTGCATCAGCCTCTGAGCTGATTTACGGACGAAGACGTATTCCTGTCTGATTGTCAGTTTCCCTTGTGTCTCCACTGCTTCAGTTAATGTTGCAATCGTGAGTGAGAAAGGTATATAACTGTGTGGAGCTGTCCCCGTGTTAGATTTGGAGCTCTTTGGTGTAAGAACAGTTCGTGCATTCAGAGTCTGAAATGCCTAACTGTTTATGTTCCTAAAATCAAAATGGCCACTTTTTCAGATTCAAACATTTGTTGAGGGTTTAGGTTAGAATATGAATTATGCTAAAGTTAAGACCCTGTTATACCAGAGAGTGGCACAGAGAAAGTAACCCTTATGTCCACGAAAAATATGTTTTAGGAGAAACTACTAGCTGGCAAGCTAACCTCTGACACGCTCAGCAGTCAGAAACATTTTAGCACCAGTCAGTAACAATAGCTCCCTGAGCG
>JAPZDY010000008.1:15694507-15719398 GCA_029783645.1 Ctenochaetus hawaiiensis
TCTGTACAATAACATTTACTCCACAGGCTCAAGTGTTATTGAGTGGGAATGAAAGCTCTCAGATCTCAAGCAAGATTGCTCGTTAACTGTCAGCAAGTTTGTTAGCTCAGTTGCTAACTGGACAATAAGTTTGCAGTTTATAAGACAAAACAAAAAAGACAAATTTGTACTGTTGGCTCCTGTTTCCTGTCTGTCTGCAAATCACTGAAGATGAGATAATAAAAAATGAATGATGACAGAGCCAGGTCAAAATCTATGATACTGTATGTTACTTTATCTTGGGATCTCTGGTTTTCCACATCCTCAAAGGTCAGCACTGGCAAGACAGCTTGCCGTTGGTCACTGTCAGGAATTTGCATGTCGATGTGCATGAGAACATTTGAGCTTAAAAAATGTTCTCTCCTCCAACAGATCCACTGGCTGCAGTGATTCCTTTGACTTTAACCAGGAAATGTTTTGTATTCAAAATACTGATGTAGCCATTTCTTTATTGTTGTAAGATTATCTTAGAGGTTTGATGCTATCAGTGGAAACGTCTTCAGAATACTCAAACAAACCTAGTTTTTTGTGTGTATGAGTTTCTTATTATGAGCATTTCTGTGCAGGCATGAAAGGGTAGGAGGACTCCCTGAAGGAAAGACCTCATTCCAAGGCCTTGTCTGTCGATATTACTGCTACAAATCAGACCTCCCACACTGCTGAGAGCAGCAAATAGTACACAGTCACACACACAAGCACACACTCTCACAGACTCCATTGACTAAGGGAAAGTTTTATTACCCATCTCTGCCCGATAAAGCTCCCCTGCTGCAGTTTGAACTGTGCAAAAGTAGTTTGAATGCTTTCTGCTTTGTTTATTCAGAACGTGCATGATGTGTTTATGCACGCACATGTGTTTATGCCTGTATGTGCATGAACATTCTGTGCACACATGGATGTTTTATTAGTATGCATGTGTATGTGTGCAGTGGTTTAGCCTGTTTGCTCAGTTGGGAAAACAGATAGCAGAGATGGACAGAGATGTGCAGTGTAGCAATAGAGAAAACAAAATTAAACTAAAAAACAAAACTAAATAAAATCAGCCTTTCATCTTTGACACTGTTGCCATTTGCAGAGCCTTAAAACCCATTTCTAATGCAAATCTAACACTGCATGTGGCCCTCTTTATATTTCTCT
The DNA here is from genome assembly GCA_029783645.1 of Ctenochaetus hawaiiensis. Taxonomy (NCBI): domain Eukaryota; kingdom Metazoa; phylum Chordata; class Actinopteri; order Acanthuriformes; family Acanthuridae; genus Ctenochaetus; species Ctenochaetus hawaiiensis. The sequence goes on from JAPZDY010000008.1 coordinate 15,695,684, forward strand.
CACATTAGGGGGCCCAGGACACCAATTACAGGATAAGGTCATTTAGTAACATTTTTGCTATTCACCTAAAATTTATCAATAAATTTACACTATTATCATGATAAACATTAATAAATTCTTAGTTTATAAATAACTTCAGTTGTGTTAGAGTAAAGAAATAAATTGAAGCTAGAAGACAGGGAAAACTCCTTCCCAAAACTCAGGCATTTTCTGTAATCATAGAGCTGATGCGCTACTTAAGCCAGTTCTCTGTAGCTGCTCATCACAGCAAGACAGTCTGAGGTGGGTTTTTCCATGTGGCATTTAAGGCTGGGAGCCTGATTAATTTGTATTTCTCTTTTTAATTTAGTAAACTATTTTTTAATTTTTACTCCAAATAAATGATTATCTGCATCACAATATATATATATAGAGAGAGATGTGCGTCTATCAAATAAGATATTTGTATTGCCTTTTCCATTACCCACATTTAACAGGTAATGCATCTTGACCTATGACCTTTGCTTCCGCTGAATTAAATGACGCAGTAAATCGAAATATAGTCGCAGCTTATGTGAAGCGTCTCCGAAGTGAATTTGATCAAGAAAGGGTAAAATTAAAATGCCCGGTTCAAACATTTTTTCCCAAACTTACAGAAATACATGATAAAAAGGCCCAAAACTCTGACAGAGAAGTAACCAGTAGTTGTTGTTGTAGCAGGTGTAACGTTAGTTGAAGAAGCTAAGCTTGCTAGCATGGCATGCTGGACCCTCGAGAAGCGCAGCGGAACACCTAGTCTTGGCCAAACGGGAAAAGAAGACAGATTTTGTTATTAACTCAGAATGGACAAGCAAGCAAGTTAATTGAAAAACAGAATGTTGGGGACTTCATGTTACGCAAGACTGAGAATGACTTTCAGAAAGGTAAGTAATGTCAAAATAACTACAGAGATAAAAACTTTTGACTAAATTTGCAATGTAGTATCGTGTTAGCTCTGCGCGGTGTGTGAAACCTCGGCTCTTCTTGCTTTGATAAGTGTGTTTGTAGCTGCAAACAGCAGTGGAGTTTGTATTGATTATGGAGTTACATATATGTGTGTTGTCTGTGTGGATGGATATTAATTATGCTCTTAATAAGGCACTTATTTACATTTATATTATTGCACTGTTGCATTTAGTGTTGCCCTGTCGTCCTCTGTCTTTTTTATTTGTTGTTGATCGATATTTTAGTTTTGCTGTCGAGAAGCTATACAGAGAAAACCCGTTGTATATTAATTAATGATAGTCAGGCTGGCACACAGGCTGCAGAATTTGTCTTTAAAAATGTAATGTAGGAATTTATAGCATGTCTGGGCCCCACAGTAAGAGCTTGGAAGTGTGATTATATTCCAGCTGTGTTGTAGATTGACATAAACACAGTAATATTCTGAGGCATTTCCATAGTTTGACGATAGTATAATGTATCACTATATTATCCGGCACAATAATTTCAAATATTTAACATCCACTCTGAATGCATTTTAAGCGACCTCATTTTCACTTTTAACTGAGAGCATGTTTAGAGAATTAATTTTACTTAACTTGAGTAAAATTTTCTCGTATCTTTACAAGCTTTATGAGTCATGACCAAGGTATGTAAAGATCCTGAATGTACTTTGACGTTAAGGTTCTGTGTTTCTTAACATCCTGATAAGACATACCCAATCTTTGTTAAATGCCTGTAATTATGCACAATATCAAAACGTGTATTGTGTTGGTAGCGAGTGCAGTTAACTGGCTTGTGGGGTGTTGCTTTGGGATAGGTGTGTACAGGGATAGAGGGGGTTATCACAGTAAACCCCGTAAAAGCAGACTAGTCGACTGATAACACAAGCTGAATCTGCATATTGCCTCAGGGTAAAAAAAAAAAAAAAGTATCAGTCACTGGCTCTAAACCTGGTGCTGATCTTCTCCTTGAGCTGACTGACTGCTCATGATTGAAGGTTATTTGAAGTTTTTCTGTTCCAACAGTTGAAATTCTCATTTGGATCCCTCATTTATTTCTGTGGCTTTGTTAACTGAAAAGAGCTGCCTGCAAATAGCTTTTGTTAACTAGCTATGATTGCGCTAATCAAAATGGAGAAGGGCCACACATTGGTCTTTGCCTGGAGTCTCAAAATCATTAAAACCACCCCATCTGTTGTGGATTCACCAGACCTCAAGTTTGTCTCCAACCTAACCATACAATTTGCTGTATTTTTGTGGAAAAAGGGAAAAGGGAAAAAGGATAAGATGAAGACTTAGAGGAAACAATAGGTGCGATTGATAGGGAGAGACAGTGAGAGACAGGAAGAGACCACCTGTAGTCTTAATGCGACGGGACGGAGAGTGTGTAAGACAGACTGATGTCACACTGGAGTCCATCAAATCTCTCCATGTTTTGAAGTTGGCCACCCAAAACGATTAAACCCTGAGCTTTTAAGTTGAAACTATTGAGTAGAATCTGGTTCTTCGACTGTTTTGTCATGTAATGCAAGGCTTTCAGTCATGTCTTGATCTAACTTCATATTGACAGTGTGAGATTGATTTTAGTTAGCAGTTACTGCAGTTTACCAACCTCCTTATCAATGCAAACTGTTTTTGTTTTGACTAAGTCATTGTACATCTTGATGTTGTAGTATACCGTTACACAATGTTATGTAAGTTTTCCAGCTACATCACATGCAGCCTTTTTTAAAATTCAGTTAATTATTTGCAGTAAGAACAGCACATGCAGAGATCGCATAGCTTAGAGTGTGCAGACAATGATTTCCTTGAATACTGATGACGCACTTAATTCCACAATCAGTGTCATGTTGTCTTGGCTGTTATGATCCCAAGTTCAAGGTAATTACTGTAATAATTTCGGATGAAGTTATTTAATTAGTATTCAGCTTTTGTCGATCTGTATTGTTACTTTGCAGCTCAGTTGAACATGTTCTGTCTCCCATATCAGTCTGTGGCTGGTGAATTAGGAGCAACTATTGTAGTTGAAAACAAAAGGATATTGCTGTAGCCAAGGAAGCTGCACCAAGATTAAATAGCATCAGAATCTTGATCTTTCCACACTTTATTGCCTGACTTGGATGGATATTTTAGTGTCTCCCTCTCATTTGAATATGGCATATTTAATAAACAAGATACATCAACAAATGAGTTACCATCAACATCATCCAACTAGAAACAAGAGAAACAGCCTCCTATCTTTCATTTTACAACTTCCTCATCTTTGAAAGTGACTTTACTGTCACACTAAACACAAGAAATGATCATTGCTTTTACAGCTAAGTATGGAATTGGTGATTTATGGTGGCTCAAAATTTCTGCATCTAAAATAATGAAACCACTCTCAAAATCTCCCCTTGGCTCATTGTCCATTGTTTTGTGTTTTTTTTTTTTGTTAATAATTCATTGTCCAGCACAAAGCCACCCTTTGTTAATGCATTTTAAAATTTATAACTTCTATGGACTAAATTAAATGGTTTGTCTACACACAGTAATTTCAGCTCCCTGGTCACGGGGATGCTTGAACAGCATAATAAAAGAGTAATTTAAACAGAATAATTCATTATTTGCAGCATTGTCAAATCAAGCCTGTGATACTTTTTTGTAGTCCAGTATGCAATATTTTTATGAATACATTATTATTCCCTCACTGCGGGGAATTTGTGTGAATATGTGTGTGTGTGTCTGTGTCAAACCCACAGTAACAATTTTAACCTTAGATCACCGAATCAAAGGCAGAAGACCAAACTCTGCTCACCCAGGAAGAGCTCAGTTACTGCAGGTCCCTTCAGCCGTCTGTCAGCCTCACTGCTTCACCAGGCCTTGATCCATGGGGAGAGAGCTGAACTCTGGTAGTGCAGCAGCCTTCGTGGAATTGATTTGGCTAAGTGGCCATTTATTTTAATTAGCTAATGAATAGACTGGTTGAATGGGATGGACTCAGTGCTGTTTGACTTGATCACGCTTAGAAAGCAGCAAGAGAGCCCAGTTTACTGAAGAGCAGCTCCCTTGTTGCAGTGAATCAAATGGTGCACCCCTCTACTTTTGTAAGAAATACAAAGTAAAAGTAACTGACTGATGTTAAAAGAGGTTTAAAAGTGAAAGATGAAAAACAAAGGGCACAACAGAGAAAGTTAGCAGACTTTTAAAGCCATCTTTAGGTCTGAGGGATTGTCCTGACTCCCAGCATGTTCTCTCCTCTTATCCTAGGCTCTCCTTTTTTTCTGACGTCAAAGTCACTTTTGTTTTTCAAGCAATTGATATGTTTTCATTCCTGTAACTTTTGGATTTCTTAAAATTGTAAGGCATTGTGCATGGTGGCTTTAATATGAACGGTGTCCTTTTTTTAGCCTTTTGAAAGCCAAAAACACAGAAACAAAAGTAAGCAAGTTGATTTGTCCTGATGTGAACTGCAAACATTAGCATGCACATCTAATTAACTTTGCACCTACAGCCAGCAATCCAAGGTCAAGGCTTATTTCATTAGCTTAGCAAGTTACACTTTCTGCTTGTGCATTTTTAGGGATGACATTGTCGAGCACATAACTACAATTGACAAAGTGCACCTTGAATTACAAGAAGACATGGATAATTATTACTGAATAATGGTGACTTTTTTCAGTAGACCTAAAGCTTTAGCATCAGTCTGTTAGCATGATAAAAGGTTAGAATACATTGAAATATTTAAATAGTGAGGCAAAAAAATAGATTTCTGCCCAATGTTAGGCCAAATTAGCTACCAGACTCTAGCTAATAAAAATTGGCCATAACAGTTGTCCTGTAGCTACAATATTGAAGGTTGTTGGCAAGGAATAAGAGGTCAGCCTTTGCCAGCATGTGTCTGAAATCAAGGAGCTATTGTTTTATTAGTTATGAATAGTTTCAAGTCATAAATCTACCACCTTTGTCGTTGTATATGTGAGGTCATGAGGGGTAACAGGAAGTTCTGAGACTCAGAAGCTGAAGAAAAGATTTGAAACAGGGACAGGTGTGAAAGCACGTGGCCCTCTGTTGCACAGGCCAGTTAGCATGAACACTTTACCAGCTGTTCTTCTTAGGTTGGCAGAAGGAATGTGACATAAGAAACTTATAACATCTTGTGTTATCTTTTAAACTGACATTTAAATGAGCTGAGAAGACAGAGTTTGCAATCTCCTCAGAAGCCAAACGTTTATGCTCACCTATTGTAAGCAGATGGTTGAGAAAACAAAGGCTTTGCAGGGTTGGAGATAGATGAAAAGAGATGCACTTATAATATCTGGGGGAAAAAAAACTTAGCTCCTTGATTCAAACCCACACTCATACTCCAAAGCTCTTTTAAATTAAATAAGAAAATTTACATTGAGCTTAAACATTTTAATTGCAGGCAGTATTGAGACAACCTAATCTTGCCATAACAAGCATAAAAATTCATGAGTTTGCTTTGAATTCAGGGTTGAACTACCCTGGACAAACTAAACAAAGCACAATAAATAGTGAGTGGAACAGGAAAGAAACCACACAGCTTCATAAGGGGGAAGGAGAAAAGAGAGTTAAGCGCAAAGAAAAAGCTGAAGAAACTCGATGCAAAGCCGAATGGAGAGGAAGCCTTAGCAGAGCAGATGGTTTCAGCGTTTTTGCCCAAGGCGCTCCATACTCACAGAAATCACTACAAGGAGGGAGAGAGAGAGAGATGGAGAAATGATGAGTTGAAACGCTAACTACACATCTGCACTTCCTCTCCTCCAGTGCTTCAGAGGGGTTGAGAGAGCAAGGAGTTTTGACAGGCATCACCAACACTGCGCCATGTTTAGTACCCTCAGTGTTCCAAGCAATCACAGTTGACACATGGCATCCATCACAGTGATTTGTTTTACCAGTGCATTTTCTTTTACATTTTGTTGAGCTTATTAGATATTCTCCTTTTTTTGTCAAGCAGATGACTTGTGAACGTTTGAGACAAATGCATATTTTTATGCTGTAGATCAGCAATTGTGGAGGAAAGAAAACACTGACAAACAGGGTTGTATAGTATTTGTAAATAGTGACGTGTATAACTTAAAGAACATCCACGACATAACATCCTTAGAATTAACACCCTGTAGAATTAGTATAACACAGATGTTTAAGAATTATGAATTTTAGTATGATTATTTTCAATGCAGCTTTGGATCAGCACTCTGTAACAGGCTACACACACAATTCAGATGTCAGAATCTGTATTGGGAAGAAAAAAATGTATTTGAACATCTAACCTTAAAAAATAGTTGACCTGAACTCCTACAGCTGAACTTGAGTGTGCCACACAATTTGATGGCCAATCTTTTACGTGTCACATCACCTAGAAGTTCACTGTAGACAAACACACATGCACAAACATACACAGGCATCCATCCTATGTACTGTGCCCCACTCAATGAATGGTGAATGATGGATGAATGTGAGGCTTGGTAGTGTTACCATCTGTTCTGACATGAGACAGAGAGATTGGAGGGCTTGTGGTTCACTGAGCTTCGGGCCCATCACAGCATTCAGCTTACCTGCACTATACGCTTCACTGACAACTTGATGGATCTGTGTGAAGGAGAGTCTACTGTTTAATACAAGAGGTCCTACTCACATTACTTATGCTGAAATGATCTTTATTTCAAATGTAGTAATATATGGCTGCTTGAGTCCATAGTTACACCATAATTTACACTGAGATTGACCCAAAATCAATCCACAATTTTATTGAAAATTTCTCAGCTTTGCACTGCCAGACAGTCAATATTTTCTGACTTGGCTGTCTATGCCTCCTCCAGCAGATATGCCCTGCCTCTCTCCATCTCCATTAGACGCCCCTGTCATTCTCTCTTTACACCGTGATAGTCACTCAAACACAATTGCAATCGATTGCTTCTTTTCTCCATTTTCGTTGCTTTATGAGAGGTTAGATCAGGTGAGAAGAAACACGGGTTGTGGTCAGGTTTCTGCATGCCTTAACAGAGGAGGAGAGAATGAGAGAATAAGAAAAAGTGATAAAGAATGAAATAAAATGATGGAAAAAACAGTGAGCAAAGAGTCAGTCTCAATTTTAAATATCAGTTTTTCTGTGTGTTGTCCAACAGGGATGACACATTATGACATCAAGTTTTATCAGCCGCCCCATCGCTAAATGATTAACAACATGACACACGCACAAAAACAAGCTTGGAAAGTCAAAGCAGCAGCAGAGCTCAGTGCCATGATGCAATCACTCTCTCTTTCTCTCTCTCTCTCTCTTTCTTTTTCTCTTTCTCTCACTACCCCTCACCCTTCCTCCTCCTGATGATGACTCGAAGGTTATCGGAGGAGTGTCATGCCCAAAAGCCAGCAGACAGCTCTGCCCTTTACAACAAAGTATCTGTGCTAATTAGAGACTCATGAGTATGTCACTGGACTTAAGAGTGTGTGTATTTCTGTGTGTGTGTGTATGTGTCTCACTGTGACCATTCATGCATGGCTCTATCAGCCATTTACACTCAAACACAGTAGTGTGTTAATTCCTCTCATTATTTCAATGGGGCTTATGAGATCTGATCCTCATTGCTATGTGGTCACACCTCCTGGTGGCCTTGCATGTCCTGAAAATGTCTGTTATCTGTCTCGAAGGAATATGCTCTCTTCTTGTCTCTGTATTAAGAAGGAGTAGACAAAGTCATGTTTTGCGTATTGCAGTCTGTTTTTGTTGACCTGTTTTTGTTCTTTAACACAATCATCATTTCATTTCCTTCCAACTAGAGCTCAGTAACATCACATTATTTCTTCATGGCTGTCTCCTGCAACTTGACTGGATGCTATTGGATGATTCAAACAAAGTTGATCAGAGGATTAAATCTGAATAGCATTAACTTTAGTCGATCCAGGTGATAAAGGGTAACAAATTAATTTGTAGAACACTTGTAGATACCATGCTCTTAAATCTTTTGGCTTGGGGGAAGGTATCAGGTAGTTTCAAATCTAAAGGCTCAAGTCCAAGTGAAATCCTAAATAACTTGTGTTAATGTCCAAGTTGAGCTTTAAGTCTTTTTTTGACTTTGTCAAGTCTAAAGTTATCAAATTAGTGACTCTAGTCTGACTCAAGGTCAAGTCATGTGAGTCAACTTCACACCTCTGCCAAACACTGTCATTCCGATGCGACATCATCTTCACTGTTTAGCTGTAAAACATCATCATTCTGTTTTAAATATTAGTGCTACTGTCACAAGAAAATAAGCAGTGCTGCAGAGACTCATTCATCGGTAATGCCTTTGTAGCTAAACAATTGCGGACCATTGTGTGTCAGTTAAATGTTTATTAATAAGGTCACAAAGACAATGTGAACATGCTAGTATTTAGCAAGTATAATGTGTGCCATGTTTTTGTATATCATGATAGCATACTACAATTTGCTAATTAACAGCAAAACACAAGATTCACATAATCCGTTTGTGGCTACCAAATGGAGTTTTTAAGATATTTCAATACAGACCAAAGTGATGCACTAACTGACAGAATAACATTGCCACCCCTAAAGATATGCCCCATGAATGAATTTTGTGTTCATTGGTATGCATTTCTTATGATTCATATCAGCTAATAACACACACATATCAGCTATTGGTTTAGGATTGTGGTGTGGCTGTGTATTAGGCACTGCTTAGTTTATGTGTAGAAGCTTGAAAATCATCAGGATCTGCAATATTCTGTGTAAAGGTCAACATGATACATTTACATATCATATATCACTTGAAATCCACAGCATAAAACAGGAAGCGGCATATCTATTACCAAGCTTAATTTAAAGGCAGATAGATGAAAGCACTAATGCACAGCACTTAAAAGGAAAGAGTACACACTTACAAAACACACTCCTATACTAAACCTATTTAACACTTTCCAAATGTTGTAATTTACATTTTTGGTTTCCCCATTTTTCCCTAAAATGCCTTTTAGTTTCTATGTCAGCTTGGTAGAGTAATGTGTTATTTTATCCAGCCACAACAAAAAGAGAGCTTAGAGTCTCAAAAACATGGGATATCTTGTGACAACAACATTGTATGTTGTTATATTGATGCTTTTACTGGAGTCTTTGGTCTTTCTGTGGCACAGCTATAGCCTCTTAAAACTGTTCAGAGATAAAGAGGTGGTAGAGAAAAATCCTAAACAATACAATAGACCTGGTGGTGTCAGTTTTTTGGTGTTTTTCTTTTTGAGAAAATAATTGATCGAGTCCATTATGATGAGATTGTGTCCAGGCTTATACCAAAATACCTTCAAGTGGCAGCCAGGCCACCTCAAGATGAGATCTGGCTCATTGGATTACAGTTCATTGTGTTTGTAAGCTTGCTCAGCTGCCAGCAAATGCATCCTGGCTGAATGACAGTCCCTTTTGAAACAGTGTGAAGCTGCACCCAGAGTGAGGACTTTGGATGGCATTTCAGGATAGACTCTCTCGTCTGACTCTTTTCCATCGTCTCATACTTTTCCAGGTGAACAGACTGGAGCTGTAGCGCGTGCTCACCAAACGACGAGGCAGATTCCCCCCTCATCACGCTCCCGTTCTTTCAGAGAGAGCCACTCTGAAATTCGGTGTGAACCTTTCTCATCAGGAGCAACCTTGTCTCAGCTTGAAACTGGCTCTGATGAAATAAAGAAAATTGCTTGCTAAGCTACAAAAAAAAAGAAAGCTATATAGGGAGGCAAGCAGGCACAGCAGAGGAGGGGTCACAATCTGGTGAGTCTGCAACAAGACTGAGTTACCTGTGACCAAGGCATCAGCTTTCTTGATTATCAATTAAAAAGAGGGCTTTAATTGGAGGAATGTTGCTTTTAATCTCTGTACTTCACCTTTTAATGCATTGAAACATATGAGAGCATGAATGGGCGTGATGCTGTGTAGTTCACTGCACAAAAACCATATAGCTGATCTGTTGGCCATATGCATATTTGATGGTCTGGATCTCTCCGGGATGAGTTAGAGGTCAAGTTTACACACACTGTACAGGGAAAACTAAACATACACTTACTATCTCTCTCTCTCTCTCTCTCTCTCTCTCTCTCTCTCTTTTTCTCTTTCTCTCTTGCTCTCGCTCGCTCACTCGCTGCTGGCATTCTGCCCATGAGCTCATGGCAGGAGAGTAGAGAAAATCAGCAAAAAGAAGCAGCAAGAGAACAAAAGGTTAACTCAGAGTGCAAAAGACAGAAAAGTGAAGAAGTTTCAAATTTAAATATGTACTCTGTGAAATTGTGTAATGTGCTGCATGAAGGGTTTTTTCTCTATCCTCCGTAAAACCACTCAGTCTTTCCTCTCCTCCAGCTGGCAATAATTCTCTCCTCCTTCATTTAACCTCCATCTTTTTTTGCTAGCTGATGAACATCAGAAGCACGCTGAGTTTAGGCAATTTCTCTCTCCGACTCTATCTGACTGCAGCGTTCCTCTCTTGCGCACTTCATCAGATCAAAAATAACTGAGCTGCTGGCTTTGTTGTCATATAAAGGAAAGTGGGGGGAATGTAACTGTGCTCTGTTGAGAGATGCTCTTGCTGTTAGCGCCGTACATGGTAAATTATGGTTTCTAAGGCATGTGGTGCACAGCTCCCATTCGATGAATTAATAAAGCTACAAGAAGACGACGAAGGAGTGGTGCTCTCTGGGCTGCAGCCTTTTAAGACCTGAACTCATGAACTCATACGTTATTATGAATGTTGTCTTTGTAAATGCAATCTTTATATGCAGTCTACAGTATAGATGTTTGTGTCTCTGTTTTTGTGAAAAAAGCAAGTTTGTGTGACTCGCACCCAGCTATATTCTCATACAATATGGATGTCAGTAAGTGCTCCGAGTGGACTGGAGGGGAATATGAAGGGGTGGGCAGCAAAGCAAAAACTGCAATAATGTTATGCAAGGCTGCATCTCATGTGAAGTGGTTTTACAGTATACACTGTCATTTTTATATGGAAGTGTTTGAAGGAAGCTTAGCCACTGAATGAGACATGCATGAATTTAAAATAAACAACAACATGCACAGGATGGGCAGTAATTTATATCCTAAATGGATTTCAACACACGCAAAAACTCTAATGAACATGGACACACACATCCAGCTGCACTTACCAGGCCAGCATGATTAGATGTGAAAATCTCTGCCTTTAGTATATGTGTAGAGACTGAAAAATTGATAAGTGAAATGCCACATGTCATCATAATGGAAGTCTAAGGCATTTCAGTATGTGATAGAAAGAAGAAGAAATCTCTCCATGATGTGAGTGACACATATGGAGAGGGGAGAGAGATGTAGTGTGTGTCTGTGTGTGTAAACCCTTCCCTGTGTGTTGGCACTTTGTTCCTGTGGAGTTGCTGACATTGCGTGGATGTTCTTGCTCTGTTTAATGAGCAGATCTCTGGATTAACACAGGAAGATAATAAGAAACAGCATTGCAGGAAGAGACCGAGAGTGCCAAAACAGTTGTTCATATCTTCAGCACCTTGCTAGTTCCACAGCACATCAGACCGGCTTGTGTTTCCATAACCATCTTATGGCCACAGAGGCAAGCTGTTACTGGCTGGCTTCACAGGTTGACATAAATTTCAGTATAAATAGACTTATATTTTTAGCACTTTAAGCATGATATTTTTTTTTCCTTATAGACTAGAGCTAGAACAATAATAATAAAAAAATAATAATCTATTACTGTATATTTAAAAATGTTTTGGTGGAGCAACATGTTTGCCCATTGAGCAGGAATGACAAGTAAATGTTAAATTCCAGTGAAACGGAATCAGTTTGCTGTCTCCTTTCCATTGATTAGATATCCTACATCACCGTTCTCTGCTTGATCACCAAAACTTTGCACCGTGCTCCATGAGAGTAGTAATGTACTACTACTTTATGGATGTGATTTTAGTTGGATAATAAAAATAAAATAATAATGTTAAACATTCTGTTTGATGTTGTGATATTAATGCACAAAGCACAGGCAAAGACTTCTAAAACGGAGCAGTTGTTGGAATAGAAGAGTCAACAAAGGAGACATAATTTTTAATGATTACATTTATTAAATACAATATTCATGTTCTTTTTTTTCAAAATGCCAAATAATATCTGGCTGATGGACTAAAAATACAATAGTCTCACTTGACTTCTAAATAAACCCTGTAATATTCCTATAAAAGATGTGATGTGTTTTCTTGACACTTCCATCCTGTCCCTTTACTCATATGCTGGGTTGTAACTCCTGCCATCCCCTGCCCCCCCTGCCTTGTATTGAGATTGCCTACATGCAGTCTTAGAGGCTGTGATTGGCTAGTATAAAAATGAAAACCATCGTCCAATCCTAACCTGTCACTAGCTTCAAAAACTTGTGAAGAAAACAGTTCTCATTGAGATGTTTTATTTGTTTCTTTAGAATACCTCTTCCATTCTTTCTGGAAAAAAAAAAATGTTTTAGACCTGTCTGAAAAAAGACAGCTGTTTAACCACATCATGGTTTTGTAGGCCTAAAACTGTTCAAAAGCCCGAGAAGTCAGTCTTTTTTCTTAAAAGTCAAGTTTGCATTTGCATTTAAGTTTGCCCCTTTCCCTAAAATGTTGAACAATTTTCAAACTTAATTTGTGACATTAAAGCATAAAAAGGCAGCACCCCCATGGCTGATTTTTCTGTTACATGGATAAGCTATTAGAGCCAAATTTAATGTTATTGCATGTTTCAAAATCATTTTTCGCATATCTGAAATGAGTAGCAAAAATGCAAGATAAATAGCAAAAACATAACTAAGCAACTAACCAAGTGATTCCGTTATATCCTAACAATTTACACTCCTTTTTAAAGATTGAAATTCAAATGCGAAAAGTAAAATGTTTTATCTCTTAAATGAACTTTCCTGTCATATTTTATCTCTGAAGCATGTAATCAATTTTATGAAAAACAGAAAATAATAAACATAAGCAATGGGTAGAAAATTACTTTATAAACGTATTCAGAGGCAGCAAAACATCCATGTAACTAAGTAATAAGGTTACAGCAAAATCTAGCTTCAAGCAGTGCCCTCAGTCAGCCTCAGTCATTCAGTCAGTCAGCCTGCATAATAGCAGCAAATTATTATAAATTAATCATCATAAAATCCTTCCTCTCAAACATAACGTAATGGCATAAGCATGTCGAGTTGCTTTCCCAAATTGCATGGAGGTAAAAGCAATCTTTTTTTATCCACCGATCCTCTGACATTCTGCAGAGACTGAAAAATTTCTCGCACTGTGACTTAATAGGCCAAATCCTGTAGCAACTGTTTTTACAGAACACCCTCATCTCTTTGTTTTTCCTTGCTATTGACAGAGCCCTCCCCCTGGTCTTAATGCACTGAGATAGATACTTTCAGATCACAGCCATATAATACAGCCGGAGCTTCACAGAACAAATTTTACGCTAATCCCTGTATTGCTTAAGGGCTACAAGCCAAGCAGTAAAGATGGCATAGCACAGCCATAGATGAATCTCAATCGGAGAGAAAATGATGTACCTCCCTTTTGCCTTTTTTGTTTAAAAAAAAAATTGTCCTTTTCTTTGTGACTCTTTTTAAAGTCTCAGTAACTTTCTCCTTTTCTCTTTTTTGTATCCTTACAACAGACATAAGGGCACTTGGCTAATGCACACAGAAATTGGCAATTATTTTCGTTCATTATCACTTTGATCACATTTCTCACATTTGTCCACTCACTGCCATGTTGCCTGACTCCTAAACCCCTGTTGTGCTTTTGTGTTCAAGTGACGTTATAATGCAAGCAGTAGCAAAGATAGAGATCCAGCTAGGTGAAAGAGCTAAGAAAAAAATAATTGATTGAGGAAAGGAAACTGGTGTAGAAAGAGAAAGACAGAGACTGTGTGTGTGTGTGTGTGTGTGTGTGTGTGTGTGTGTGTAGGTAAACATTGTACTCAGCTTTGTCACAAGGAATAAGTTAATCACCTCCCTCTAATGATGTGATTTCATCACCGAGGGCAACCGCGGCTCACGGTGGTACGATGTTGACAATAAGCACACACACAGCAGACATACATCAGGACACTCACCAGCATGACAGCCAATTAATGAGAGGGACGGGATGAAAGAGAAGGTGGAAAGGAAGATTTGGAATTACGACATTTCTCATTGTCTAAACTTTTTGCGCCTGCTTCGCTCCTATCTGCTAATTAGTGTCTTGTTGTCCCTCTCTTTCTTTCTTTCTCTGCTGTGTGTGCACGTAGGTCTGCTTGACAACTACACTGCAATTCTAGTCTTTGTAGCTCTTTTCTCTGCTAATTGGGGTAAGCGGAAAATGCACCTGTCAGATATTTGATGTTAAAATTCAAGCATGAATCCCAAACGGGCATAGTCACAGTTGTGTTTTACATCAGAGAACATGTAAATGCAGGCATAAGGGCACTTTGTTGGGTATATCCTGACACATGCATGGACAGATTTATTGCTCATCATCAGGGCATCTGTCTCATGTATGGGAAAGATGCACTGGTTGTTTTTGTTTCCATGTCTTCATGCTTGCTGGAACAAATATGTCCACAAAAGCTTTGTTGGTGATGTATGTGTGTGGCAAATATGTTCAGCAGTTACCTAGAGATTCACAAAGCAGCCATGACAGTGCTGGCCTTTAGCAAAGCTCCATGTGATGGAGTGCTCTACATGCTCCCCTGATAAGGTGAATCTTCAATCTCCAAAAGCAATGCATTAAATCAATGGGGCGCTCAGTGTGTGGTTCCTCAGATTTGTGTGTATGAATCACTTCCTTTTTTCTCCCTCCCTTAAAGGTCACAGGGTCACTTAGTTTTAATACACATGCAAATACATAAAGACACATAAACACAAGCTTATACTTCAAATGACCGTTTAGACCAAGACTGATTCCCCAAACAGAGAAGATATGCGAGCAATCAATTTTGATGCTCATTATACTGTAATTAGACACACAAACCTATGTGCATTATGCAAACAGCAATATGCAAATTGCAGCAGAGGCAGCCAGTCCATGACGAATGTTACACCAAGTGGTTCCGCTGCTGCTGCGAACCACGACAGGTTGATGACGATATAAAGATAAATAAACTCCTCTCTTGTTTATTTATCATCACTTTCACTTTCTCTGACTTTCGCTTGAAAGAAAGAGATGCGTCAAATGCAAAGAGTGATGATAACTCAGCAGGTAAAAGCAGGGAAAAAAAAATTCTTGTGTTGTTCTGATGATTCTGTTCCTCGCTCTTCTCCTCCATCTCTCTGCCTCCTCCTTAATACCTGCCATTGTAATGGGGTTGTTTGATGGTGCACTTTTTGATCATGTGTCCTTTTCCATGAACAGGATCTGGCCACAAGTGCTCTGTGTTTCTTTGAAGGACTGAATTTAAAAACTCAATTAGCACCTGTTCACACAAATACACTTGTATGCGCGCACAAGCACACAAAGGCCAGCTGAGTTTGAACCCACACTGGGAACAGGCACAGTTTAGGCTGCAAAACACACATACACTTGGCTTTCTGTCTTGTGAAAATCCTAATAGGCATAATGTATTACCTAGTTGCTTACACTAACCATGAATATCTCAACCAATAGCCAGACTCTAACTCTAGTCCTAATGGTGACTCTATTCGAACTCTAACTCCAGAACTGTGTCTTAACCCCCTAATAGTACTTTCAAGTTGTGAGGACCTGCCATAATGTCCTTACTGCGCCGGTTCAAAGATAAAATTGGTCCACACACAAGCACACACACAGACACACACACCCGTACACCTGAGGGGTGAAGCTAATTTGCCCTGGTGGACCTGACTGAAAGGAATAATGAGGCTTTGATGACTTCACTTGCAGAAACCCAATCCTCTGTGACATCATCTGTGACCTTGACATGACCCTTACACTCTGATTCATCCAACCTGTCTCATGTGGAAATCTTTGCTTCTGATAGGCTGAACTCCACTGTGTCGGATACAGTGAGATGCAGAACACCAGTGTCACATTTTGAATAGGGATTTTATTCCAAAGCCGATGTATATCAAGAGATCAGCCTTATGTAGGTAGATAGAGGTAGACGTTTATTTAGCTGCATATGGGATCACTGAGAGGAAATCTGATTCAGCTGACGCTCTCTGGTGAAAAAGAAATCTAAAGCACTCTTGAAAATGTTACAAGGACTTAAAATCAATTCAGTCATTAATTGTACAAAAATGTACAAAAAAAACCCCAAAAAGGTAAAAAAAACAAACAAACAAAAAAAACTCATCCATCCCCCATACTAGCAAGAAAAAATATACAGAAGACAATTTACATAACTTATCTCATGCAACAAACACATCACTGTAAAACAGAACATTGGGTTATGATATCTTAAATTGTTAATTTTCTGCATCTGAGATGTTGGATGGAAGTTGCAAAGTGTCTTTTCAAGGTAAGAGCTGAAAGTTTTTTGATTTCAGCTTAAGGCCAGTTGCTGAAAGCTCCTGAAATTTTAACCTCAAACTTAAGCGTTGGAACTATCTGTGTGTACATAAGCACTGAACTGCTGTATGTCAGTTTAATTATCAAATAGAGTGCAAGTGATGATCCTAATTGGAGCTTTGGCTGAATTTGTAGTGCCAGGACAGCAGTGTTAATAATGGCCATGTGACATGATGTCAAAGACCTTTGCTATTAAAACATGAGTTAAAGCAGAGAGATACCTTCTTTTAAACCATGTGTTTGTGCATACAACCGACAGCAATGTGAATGTTATTTGTTCATTTACTTTTATTTTACAGCCTGTGTTTCTGGAGGACACCGCTAGTGTGCACACCAGAGCACTCTGTGGCATGAATCTAGATCGTACAGAACTTTTGGAACCTGCATGTTTGTAAATTATGAACATGAAGTGAATTCTTGGAGGTTGAAACTTTTTTTCGTCATGAGCTTGTGAAAGAAAAAACAACAGTGGTGCAGTTGTAGTTGGTTTGTAATTTTCCTAAATCAATCATTTAAGGTCTGCTAGGTTGTCTTCAAAACTTTGTGCCATAGCGGTTGCTGCTACATGCCTACTTACCCCCGAACCTGGCCTGTCCCCATATTGTTGCCCCTTACATGTGAGTATAGTATCTTGTGGTTGCATAGCTTTAATTTCTGAGGATATGCACGGCACCCAGAGTTCCCTCGGGAATGTTAGGGAGCTGTCATGTGCATATGAATATGTAAGATAGATAAGAGCAAAAATTTCACTCTCTTAAGAGCAAGCAATCAAAAGGTGTGTCTTGTTATCTATTTTATGTATATTTTAGCACCATGAACAGAGAGCAAGGGTCTAACAATTATTAGACATTTAAATCAAAATAAATAAAGAAATGAATTGAATTAAATGCTAAATTCTAGTAGGTAGGTCAGGGGGTCTTCAAAACAAAGCAAAGCAAAAGGCTAATTTACTATACATATGGATTTCAGTCTATGAGTTTAACTCAGGTGCTGAGGATCATCAAGTGATCTAACTTAAAATGCCAACTTGTTGCTTGCACCTGCTAAATGCACGTGATTGTGCAGCCACTGATCATGGGCACAAGAGCACTCTCAAAGTTTCTGATGGCACTGCACAGTCCATGGACAAAAGACATGTCATCTTGGTAGATCTCATTTTTATCTTATTATTCAGATTTCAACTGAGGGAACAAAATATTTAACTGAAGGTGTATTGAATTTGCACCCTCAACGATACCTTGCATGGGAAATGCAGTGATTTTAGGGAGTCTCCATAGCTACTTAGTAGCCTGACATGATACTAATTACTGCTACTTAATGCATTCATAAATACACATGCATGCACACCCTCAAAACATGCAATTTTAAGCTTGCCCCAGTCCGCAAAATAATCAGGCAGATTTTGGGTCTGATTCACCCAACCCGACAATCGCGGGGGCCTTACCAACTCTAGACTTGTCGGAACAAATTATCTGCACTAATGATCATGTAGTGTGAGGGGTTTACAGAAGTGATCTTGATGTTCTGTTGAAGTTAAAGTGTTGGGAAACATTAAAGTATATGCATGCTTTAGATACAAAAATATTAGTAAGCATCACTGAAGGCAGGAACACTAATTACACATTTTGTTTTCATCAGTCTTTAGTCTTTTTTAATTTCAAATTAGTACATATTTGTGGGTAGAAAATTTGGTTTCAACTACTAATGACTGTGCAAAAACTGAGATTCATTCTCAGTGTTGTACTGCATGTGACCTTGAGTTGAACCTGACATCATCTTTTCGATGCTATAAACCCTAGCTGTAACCCCTGTGTCATATTACCAATAGTCTTCCACTAATGGACATTCTATTCATTGCCTTGAGTCTGTCTATCTTAAATGACCTCTCTCAGTGCATCAGAACACACACAATTGCAAGTGCACACATTTACACACACACAATGGGGCAAAACAGCATGCATCATTCATTTCTATAATCAGTGCGCCGTCAGGATATTTGTCTAATGATCCATAATGCATTAGCAAGCTTGCAGTTGGGTTTCGGGTGAAGGGACACGAGAGAAATAAATACATTCAGATTCACACATGAGCGTGCATACATTTCGAATATGTTCTAACACCCACACAAACACCAAATCTTACTCAGGTCTGACAGAGAATAATGAGAGAGATACTGATTGTTTGGATGCTCTAGGGCATCTTTGTTACTGCTGTGTTCACCAGCAGCAGTGGAATGAATTAATCATAACTTTAGTCATTCTCCAAACTGCCCGCCTGTGACTAGCGAATAACGGGAGGTAATATGGGGCCACGTTCAACTCGGCAAATTTGTCTTCAGGTCATATTTTTTCTCCATTGTTGCCTTGTGTCGCTCCATTGTTCCTCCTCCTCCTGATATTCTCATATCGTGGGAGAGTGGAAGAATTTAAAGGAAGCAACGAAAGGACAGATGAACAGAAGAGGGTAAAAATTTGGCACAGAGATTGTTGGAAAGATGGAGGCGAAAAGAGGTCTAAGT
This sequence comes from Ctenochaetus hawaiiensis, assembly GCA_029783645.1. Taxonomy (NCBI): domain Eukaryota; kingdom Metazoa; phylum Chordata; class Actinopteri; order Acanthuriformes; family Acanthuridae; genus Ctenochaetus; species Ctenochaetus hawaiiensis. The sequence continues at coordinate 15,714,659 of JAPZDY010000008.1, forward strand.
TGTACAAGTGGAGTCTAGCAAGAGGGTAAGAGGAGTGATCGGGAGAGGGTGAGAGGTTGATTGAGAAAGAGGAGGGGAGAAGAAACACTCTCACTGTATCCAGCTGCTGCCAAGGAATCACCTAATGAGAACCAAGGGATCCTTAGGAGTCGAGTGAGAAAGAAAGAGAGCAGTAGAAATGCTATGAAAAATGGTGAGCTGTCAGGTGAGAACTGGAGAGGGAGCTGGGCTCTAAGTGTTTTGCCCTGACCACAGAGAATGTGTGTGTCTCTGTGTGTGCACCCATAAAGATATGGGGCTGTGAAGAAAAATCACAGCTGCATCTGTGCACACACGTACACGTAGGCATGAATATAAGCACGTGTGATACATTTACGGTACATGCACAAATGTAACAATAGCACATGGTTCACTTAAGCAGAACCCAATGAAGTAGAAAGACGACTTTTGTCCTTTGTTATTTCAACCTCAGCTTTTCATTTCACTGATCCATCTCAACCCTTTCCTTTTTGTCCTTCTAACACTTTTTACTGTCCTTAAAACCATTCATTGCCCTTTTCTCCCCTCAGTGGTGCTTTTTTTGGTTTAATGCATGCAGGTCTGTGCCAGCTGAAGAGCACCATATCACTACCACCTCGCTCTAATGTGCTGTGTGTCTGCAGGCGTGCCTCAAGCTGGTAAATTCATTTGATATGTGTACAGTCAGAACAGAATCTAAAACCCATTAAGACCAGAGATTGGCTGCTTGTTTTATATCCAGTAGCCTGAACGTGGATGTGTGTGTCTGTGTGTGTGTCTGTATGTGTGTGCATTAACAAGGTCTTTATGCAGCTGGTCATGGGGAGAAGATTTGTCAAGGTGGCGGTTTTGATGGTGATGCAAGCAACTAGGTGACAGAGTATAGATACTTATAGTAAGATACTTGAAAGTCAAAAAATAATTAGGTGATTATATTATTTGGTGGTCATAGCATAGTTGTGCACATAGCTGATGGGTTCCTCATCAAAAATGCATCTTAACCACATAGAGACCACAGGAACAGCTCATGCTTGTTACAGCCCTCTGCTCACAGGGCTGTATATGTGCGCATAGAGCCCACATGCTCTGTTGTAAGCATGCTTTACTGCTTGCAAATACTGTTCTGTGTTGTAGTATCACATTCACACACCTGGTTTTTATGTGCAGTTATTACAATAACTTTCTTTATTTTGGACTCGTCAGTTCTCTCTAAGGTCAGCACTGTCAGATAGTTTTTGCAATTCGGACGAGGGCCAAAGTTTGTGCGTCAGACTTCACCACAGTTGAAACTCTCCCTGACAGCTCTTCACATTTATACTTTGGCTCCAGGAATGAATGCTGGCAAATCTACCAATTGCACTAATTCTATCGCAGTGCATTGATTTTAGTGTTGTTAATGCTGGTGAAACTGAGCCCTTTTAGTGAGCACAAAGAGCAGCAAAGAAATACCCTTCTGACCGTTTAGCAACCTCTTGTCAAAGTTAACCATATAAGCCCTTTCCTTTCCTTTAAGTATTTTCTTTTACATTTTATTTCATCCATATGCTTCATCAGGATCCGCTCTCAGAGATCATTGTGCATTCATCCTTTTGGTGGTTGTCATCCCTCCCTGCCTCATTTTTTTCTTCACTCTCAGAGAAAACCTGATCCATACGGTCCCTAAAGCTCTATCATCTCACTTGGAGCTTAACAGAGCTCCTTTCAGCAGGCAGGGTGCATCATGCTTTTACAGTATATGTGATCTTCAAGAGATGTTACTAACACAATCCTTGCCATATGTAAATGTGATAGGCTTGATACTTAACTGTATGTCTTAGTCAGATATATGCGTTGGTGAGATCCAAGGGTTATCACATAACTTTATGGTATGCTGAAAAAAAAAAAACAGACCTTCATACTCTGTCTATATGGAATATAAGAAATGCATGGAACTGTTATGAAACTTTTCCCTCGTCTGTTAAGCTGACAGAAATCCCCTATAGGGTGTTTGCAGAGCTGAAGTCAGTGTTCTGTTAATAGGATCTAATTGGAAATGGCTGGTGTTAAGGAAGTTGCTTGGGTTTTCTGAATTTAATCCTTTGGAAATCCCTAAGAAGTTAATAAGAATATATGTGCTATGTCCTAAATGTGGGACAGTGGTTTGGAAACGGAACTAAGCCTTTGGCCTCTTTGGGTTTAGCAGCTGCCCTGATGTTGAGAATACACTAGCACAATACTCTGTACAAAAACTCTTTATTTAAAAAAAAAAAAACGCCTTGAGAATTTTTTTGAGGTATATATATCTACTTTATCACAGTGTCAGGCATAAAATTTGTCACTTCAGGAGTTGTGTCTGTTTGCTTGCACTTGTACTTAAGTAATGCTTTCCCTCTGCCACTGGGGAGATTCAAGAGTTTCAAGGTACATTATGCAAGAACTGGTGTGGCCAACTCAGTACAGATGAAAGCCCTTGCTCCCAAAATTGCCAAAAGTCTCTAGATGAATATGATATTTTTGCAAAGGTGAATAACCCTGTACCTAGCCCTAGTTTACAAATTAATAATACTGCCATTAGCATTGAGTCTCTAATGATCAATTAACTATGTTGGATTAGCTGCACAGGGGTAAAATGTGTGGGTTGTATGTAAAAAAGAAAACGATACCAAGCTCAAACTCTGCAAAGTAGACCTCAGGAGTTACTATTTGCAAATACAAAGTTGACTGCATTGGTTAATAGGACGACTTACATACAATTACACTGCTTGTTCATATACTGCAAGATGCTATTGTAGAAACGTTACATTTTTGTAGTAGAAATGCTGATAGGCCACTTTAGCAAACTAACTAAGGTTAGCACCAATGCTAACTTGTTCAACAGAAAACAATCAAACTCCATATCCAGAGGATTTGGTATGGTTAATGTTTATTGCATGGTTAGCATGTTAACATTGTTGTAGTAAATATGTTTCATTATAAAATGATACATAGGTTAAGATTAATAACAGTTAATTTTACATCCCTGTCATAGAATAGTAAAACTATCTACACTGCTCAGTGCAACACAAGAAATGTCTTGTAGATGGATCACTAGTAGAACTAAATGTGCTGACTTTTTCTCTGGGACCTGTGAGATTAGACGACTTAACAGGCGTAGCAACAGTAACCAAGGAGGGTGTGTTTAGGGAACTATCAGTCAGCTCAGCAATCAGCTAATTTTTACAAGATAATTATATCAACCAACCTAATGCCATGTAAAAACAAAAGAAGGGATGTCTATTACTGATACTAGTGTGTCTTTTACTTTTATCATCTTGTGAAGCTGTTGGTTTAGAGCTAATAAAGGTGAGCAGCAGATTGCTGTGCAGAGACTGTTGTCTCTGTGGTCCCTCATTGTTCCCTGATTGCAGTGGTCAGACCAAACCTGTCCTCTCCTGGCCTTGCATGAACTGGCCTTGCTGCTCCGCCCCGTGGGGAATCCTTGGCGCATGTCTGGCCCTAATTAATGCCCTTACTGCAGTCTCTTGTTAGAGAGGGAGATGGAGAGAGGAAGTGAGAAGGAGGGGGAGAGAGAGAGAGAAAGAGAGAGAGAGAGAGAGTCAGTAGAGGGGACTATCAAATATTGATTATATTTGCATAAATAGCCGCAGTTGTTAAAAGCCCTGCATGATCCCAGTTGCTAGCTTTGCACTGTCCAGGCATGCGTAAGGAGAAAAAAAGTGAAGAGAGGCTGAGTGAGGAAGAAAAGTAGTGATTAGAGTCAAGAGAATGCATGGATCTCCCGCAATGCGACATAGCCTAGGCCTCTCAATCAAGCCATCCCAAGGGCTATGCCACTACTCGTTCACTTTGTAATTTGCACCAATTATTGCCCCATTAGTGTGCCCATTGTGGTAAAGTAGACTGAAGATAATGATGATTTTCTGTTGAGTTGGTCATCAATACAACAAAGCACCTGAGGAGATGAAGCTGTCACTCTTAAGTCGCACTCTCTATTTCCAAGGTGGCACTTAATAAATGTGGCCTTTGAAACAGAGGGTCAACAGTGTGCAGTCCACAGAGGAAAAAAGGAGAAAATAATTGCTTTTTTCCTCTCTTGCCTCACTCCTCTTCATCCCAGCTGCTCTTCAGTTTGCATTCCATCAAGCTCTGCATTCTTGGCCCGGAGACCCTCATTGAGGTGACCCCTGGTGACAGGTGGCTGGACAAATAAAAGTTAGTGTGGAAGTACACAGAGTTAGTTTCAGTGTGCAAGAAACAAACATTCAACTCTTAAGAAAAAAGTCTATGAGGATATTAAGGAATTATTGTTAACTGAGCTGTAGCCCTCTGCCTCTTTAGAGGTTATACAGAGGGAACTTTGAGTTCTACAGTTGCTGCCAAAGAAGAGAGGGTTCAAAAAAATTTGTTCTTTCAGCCATGTTGAAATAGAAAAAAGACAGAAGAGAGAGGACAAACTGCCTAACTCACAGGAAAGCTAAGCAAAGAAACATTTTCAGGCACTAACTGGCAACCGAAGGCCTGATCAATCCTGAGAAGCCTCAGTTATCTTGAGTTTTTAGAAAATACCTGAGTCTACGCCGCTTGTCATGCAATATAAAACTATATATATAATATATATATATATATATTTTTCCTATACTTAGCTTGATGTAACTGTCACCATTATATTATAAGAAATCTTAAATAATACTGTAAGACATAAATCATTTTTTAAGTCACTACACAACTTTACACCATCAGTAA
>JAPZDY010000008.1:15735856-15767442 GCA_029783645.1 Ctenochaetus hawaiiensis
GTACACACACATTAAAACCGCCGAGGGTCAGAGACTCTCCCACCACAGTCTCCTAAAATCCTGTGGGAAACACTGCACATGGTATGATTTGATGCTGGTAGGTAGATTTTGATACCAAAGGACAATTCAATATTTGTTATAAACTAAACGAAGCTAATCTGACTGTCTGCCAGTTTAATCTTTTTATTTTATGTAGCCTACAGACGGGTATTGATCTCTTGTTTCAGTTTTGGCAGGAAAGAGAAAGTGCAGGATATTTGCCAAAATGTCAAACCATTCATTACATAATGTACTACTTAATGTGACAGGTCTCAAGATAGAATGAAGCATTACTGGATAGGTGGCCCATAACAAAGAGAGAGTGAGAGGATTGTGTTATTTTTTTTTTTTAGTTAAGAATTGTTATGTCACAGACAAGCAGGAAAGGAGCTCTTCAGTTGATTTTGTAACAGCTGATTTTCTAACTCAGGAGTTCTCATGTGTTGTGTCAGAGCTCTTTACAATGTCGAGACTCCATAAAGGTGTTCTGCAATGTCTTTGTGTCAGCTGTGAATTTCCAACCATCGTGTGTTTGGGCCATTAAAGCCCTTTATGTATCCCAGTCTATTCAGAGTGAACAATTATAGTGGAAGCATATGGCACTGAATAGAGTGATGGCTGCAGTGAATGAATGGCTAAGTGTAGCCTACAGAACATCAACACAGCAAGTCCTAGTCTTGCACAATAGCTACTATGAGAAAGACGGCTTTGTCAAGGAAAATGTGACCTTCAGGTGGCTGTTAGATGTTACTAGATCCAATATTTTCTGCATTTCAGTACATTAGAAAGATTTTTGAAGAATTGCCACAGCAAAACAATCTGTCAAGTGTTTTAAGATGGAGAGATCACCACAAATATCAGTATCATGTTCCTCCTGCAGATTGGGACAAGCCAATCAGAAGCATACCTCTCAGAGCTAATAACGGCTTGATGATTTAATATCATTGTTGCAATCTGAAGCTCTTGAACATCAGTCGAGAGCTGTTAACAGAACAAACGCTGACCTTTGAATACCACTTTTGCTTTATATTAAATCTATGAGCCCAGACAAAGATGTACCTTTGGCTCAGGAAAGCACTGCATACCCTTTAAACTCTGTCCACTTCTGTACATGGATGTGACATTGTGGATTAAAGGGCAAAGTAAACTATTTTTGTATTTCTGAGTGCTGGTGAGTGTACTGTGTTCAGGGCACTGTAGTAAAAGAACTGAGTATCATATCATTTTAGCATTGTTGTACTAATCCTAAAATGATAGTTTCCGGATATTTTTCTCCTGTGTTTCCTTTCCTTATTTTGGGCAGTGAAATACAGCTTGAAGCCCTTTGTCGGAGTGGGCGCAGCCTTAACATAAGCACAGTCGAACGCCTCTGAAGAAGCAAATCGGCTGTGTGATGAGCTTGAACTAAATGACTATCTTACTGTAATTCTCGCCAGGGTTGGGATGCCTGAATACAAAGTACGACATGAAAGGCTAGGAGCCTCATCTCTTACACAGCACACATCAAAGAGCAGACAGGCGAATGACACCAAGCTTTCCTCTGATCCTCAAGGAGTCAAGAATGGAAACGAGTGGTTGACAGCGCTCCTTAAATCGCTCCCTCTCCCCAGCCGAGCGAATCTCCCGCTCCCCCCCCCCCACCCTCTCTCAGTCTCAGCTTTTGTGATTTAATCTTTACTTTGATTGACTCTATGTTTTTTTTTTTCTCACCCCTCCTCGTCACAGCTGGCTGAGAAGTTAAGGCCGTTAAGGGTTAGTGTGGGTGTGATGAGCCCAAATCGTTCCGCTTTCATGGTGCCCTTGGAACAGTGAGGTTGCACCGCAGATGCCTGTACACATCCAAGAGTACACTTAGGGGAACAAAAACCCACCAATAGCCAGCCAGACAAAATTATAGTTTATTTATGTGTGGATGTGGATGTGTGAATATGTGAATATGTGGGATGTGTAGGTAGCGCTAATGTGTTGTAGATTCCTGTCTGATTGTGATTAATTAGATGATGAGAAGTGTGCACTGACAAGCTGCTTATTCTGATTAGAGAGATCAGCTTCCTGTGAGAGGCAGAACTAATGATGCTCACGAACCTCCACACCAAGCTTCCTTAACACATCTGCACCTTGTCTGAGCTCTCCTCCCACCGATTTAGTTTACTGTCAACCCCCTTAGCTCCATAAGTCAGCGACTCCCTGCTGCTTGCTCATAAAAAATTGCTCTACTTTTGATACAAACGATAAGTTTAATTCATAGGCAGTAAAACACACTTTTGCTAACCCCGCCAAGTTGATAGTAATTAGTGGTGGATAATGTTAGGGTCAAAGTTATCATTTATTTGTTATCTACCAGACTTGTGATTTAACAGCTGATTGTGACTGACTCCTACAACTCTTTATTTAGGTTAATGTCCCACATGTTTCTGCAAGTCACTGTTAAATATTTTGTTTTTTAATCACATAAGTAAGCACAATGTTTCTCACTGGGAAACATGCATGTTTGGGGCCACAGAACAGGCTTAAACTACAACATCTGACCTATAATCACTTATGTTGTGGGACTGGTTGTCGTATGTTGTATAAATTGACCTTGAGACGAATGAGCTTTTTGTGGCTTGATTTATGGCTACCAGCAGACATGAAGCATCTAAATTTATGAGTGTTTAATTTCCAACAACCTGACAAAAGTAAGTCCATTATCCTCTCACCTTTTAGCTCTGTTTTGGTTTCCACCAACTTTTGTGAGAAATATATGGCTATTTTTTCATGGTTGATGCTTGACTATGATCATAACTACCTGTCACTCTTTTCTGTCTGCTGTTTGGTGCTCAGCATTCAGTTTATGGTGGGTTTGTCTCAGCTACAGGTGGAAATCGAGCTAATGAATGTTTTACTGAGCTAGAAAACCAGAAAGATAAGCAACAGAGTTAGCTGTTAGCCTCAAGAGGATTTATCACTACAAGTAAGCACACACACACACGTTCACACACATATTTGATCTTTTGTTAATATAAAAAGTCTTGATAGTGCAGCTTTGAAGCGACAAAAGGAAATTTAGATTTATGAAACATACAATGGAGTGTTACCACTATTTTCTAATACCCACATCAAGCAGAGCTATAACAGTGCAACACTTCACTTTGTGCCAAACAGCACCTCTTAGCTTTTTTAAAAGCACTGCAGAGTACAGCGAGAGTGGTTTACTGGATAAAACGAAGGTCTGTGCAATACTAGTAGTTCAAGTGAGAAAAATATTGCATGTTCCTTTGAAAAGCTGTGACATCTCTTTGCATTCCCTTTAAAATATGACACTGTAGACTGAACAGTGCTTCGCAGAATCACTTCTATTAAAATATTCGACCACTTCAACCTCTAAATGAATCTCTACTATTCCAACACTTGAGAGTGGTTCCATGTACCACCATGTTAAAATTAAATTGCTTTGTGGCCCTGGGGTTCAGCAGAGGGATTATATGAATAAGGCTTACAAGTGGATAAAATATTGATGGAAATAAACATCGATTGGTATCATGCTTAAACCTGCTACTGCTCTTTCAGTGCGAATAAGAGCAATATGTTGGAAAATCTCTGAGCAGTACTTAAGAGGAGTGAGGCCTGTTCGAACAAACTAAAAAATATTGTTATGTGACTTTTTTTCTCCTTGTTTGGATCTGCATCCTCTCCCATCCCTCTTTATTGCCTTTGACCAAAGAATAGGTATACAGCTTGTTTTCCAGGCAAAGGATGTGGGGAAAATTAAAAGGCAGCTTGACTACAAGCAATAAAAATCAATTTCAATATCCTGTTAGACAGAACATCATTACTTTGCCCTTGGAATGGGCTCCTGTAAACTTCTTACCTTTTGGTTTTGGTTATCTTTTGAGCTCAGTGCTCGAGCACCAATGCACAAAATAGATTTTATTTTTTAAATCTGAAAAGATCAGACTTCCTGATTAACAGAGAAAATATTGAAGCTTTCCTGAAGAAAAAAACAACTCCATCATAAAGATATCTACGATAGATGAGCAGCCTCTTCTGAAAGTGTGGAAATTTGACTTTAGGTGGATTTAGCCTCCTTGTTTGCAGAATATAGCTTCTCCCTCTGTGTAGGAATGCTTTCTCAGCTGTAGATGTCTAGCTCATCTGTTTCCCACAGATGGCTTGTCATTCATTCAGTTTCCAACTCACCAGAGATCCAAAATTCCTCAGAAAGTTTTGCCAAACGTCTCCCTCTGAGTCATCTCGGCCCTGTGTCTTTCTCTCTGATTATGGATATTTCTCTGAGGGCTCATGACTGCCTTTATTGTCTCTGCTGATGGATGATGGACAGGCCATCCTCATTTGCTCAGTGGCACATGCAAATACACACACATACACATATTTGCATGCCTGTGAAGTTGTGTGACATTAGAAGAATTTAAAGGCCCCTAGCATGCAAACATGGCTCACCCAGATGGAAATAAAAAAAAAAAAAAACACAGTTGTTGCAAAGGGAGACTGATATAGCACAGAGAGTGTGTACTACACATAAACTCACATAGGCAGTGCAATTTAACTGTTGGAAAAACATTAATCATTGGTGTATTGTCTTCCATTACTGCGAGGCGGACAGGTAATCAAGTGGTTGTTTCCATGAGCTCTCTCCTCATTAGCACTCGTTAGCTTTTCCTCTGTACTCCACTACTTCCACGATCCTCGTTATCTGTGGATCTGAAGTTGGCTCTACAAGAACAGAGACATCTCAGAGAAGCAGCACTAAATCTCATTTATCAAGTCAGCATGCAGCCATAATTTCATCATTACACTCAGCCTGTTTTTCCTGAGATAATTAGCACTTATCCCTTGGATTTCTTTTAATTCTAAATGAAGTATACACTGCATTAAGCACTGTAACCCCTTGACCTTGCAAACTCATTTTTATTCAAGTCAGGAAAGACTTGCAGAGTCACATTTAAGGGATCCTGTACTACTGTGAATTCAGTCCAAGTGACTGGGGACACAATCTGCATACTAGCTCTGTGCAGAAATGTTAATAATAAAAGTTAACAAAGTTTCTTTAAGGTTTTGTTGATCTGAGCTGGACAAATACAACAGGTTTTCTTCAGTGTTCCTTGCTGATCTACAATGGAGCATTAATGACACAAAGAGGGAGTATTGCACTGAAACTTAGTAACTCCAGTGAATAGGTAGCTTTTTGGTTTAACCTAGTCAAACAACTGAAGGGTCTCATTAACTTTGACTGCAGTGTGAAATTCAATTTTGTAACAAAAATTGATTTTTTCTTAACCCCTAAACTAAATTGCTTAAGGAACCAGCCACTAGAAAAAATACAGTAACCAATAAACCTTTCAACATGCGTATGAACATAATAGTGTTTTTTTAAACAGATTTATAGAAGTAATACTGTGTTCATATAGATGAAGCTTAAAAAATCTTGCTAAAACTTACATTAAAGCATCACTTTTGCTTGCAACACATTTTTGGCAAAACTCAGCATATTTCTAATGAAAAAGGAGACAAACTTTGGTTGTCCCTTTTAAAAATACATGTCCTTTCTGGTTCTCCTGTACTGGCAAATGACAGATGATATCATTCAATAAAATATTTAGTCCAAAACACATTATAAGATATCTACCTAATACCTAAAAAAAACCCCCACAGACTGCTTTTGGGATTTACTGATGTTAAGTTTCATTTTTCTCTTTTTTTTTGTTCTCCTCATGTGTTAGCTTGTGCACACTGTCACCCTTTGCCTAAGATGGCAGCTGACTTCTTAGATTTCAATTTGCATATAATTGTACCTGCTGGGCACCTCATATTCTGTCTAAAACCTAATAATCAACAAGAGTCTGCTTTGAAAAGAATGACTTGCCCCTTTTTCATTGCAATCAAATGTGCAGATGATATAAGTTTGTATAGACAATGTAGCAAATGGCCTTAGAAAAATATAGAAGTGTAATTGTGGGTATTGTTCACTTATATATATGTAAGCTAGCCTGAATAGAGATGGGAATACGTTTAAATATTAATATATATATATATATGTACAGTATATGGATTTTTTTAAAATGTGGTAATAGCAGCTTTTTATTGATTTGGGTTAGAGATAGCTTCATCCAGTGGCACTATTATATTTGAAGCTAATGGCTAAAATCTATAGTAATCTGGTTGCAGAAAAACATTAAGCATTAAAAAATAAATAAATAATTTTTTTTTGTGGTTTAGACTTCTGCTACTTAATGCAAGTAGCACTAAAAAGTTTTTCTGACTGCTGAAAAAATTATATTTAAAATAGCACCTTTTGAGAGTGACTCATGCATGCACTCAAAAAAAGCTTTAATTATTCCTTAAGCCTTTTTGAGTCATATTTTACAGGGATTAACTTTGGCTGTAATTGTTAATGTCTATATGTCTTAGTTTTAGCACATCAGTCTGTCATTGCAGTATGACCAACATAGTCAAGTATCTAAGTGAAAAAAGGTATTCTATGGAAGAGAAAGTGAAAAAGTTTTGATGTATTCATGTTTTCTTTCACATATCTCTAATTTAGTTCATAAGAACTGACTGCCTACACTGTTTTTAGTTGCTACATCTGAAAGCAAATGAGCTCTCTTGCATTATTCATTCCAAATAAGCCGTAGTAAAACCTAACATTTTCCTTGATCTCTTCTTTGACAATTTTATTACACCTGCAGTCTTATTTTCATTGTGTCTGACAGTTTTATCTCACTAACATTGTACTGAACTGGTAGTTTTCACTGCTATTAAAATCAAAAGCACAGTGAGCCACTAACAGCAGGGAGACACTGTCGTTCCCCTCACTCCTGCATTCAAATCTTCTTGTTCTACTCCATTGAATTGATTGGATATTCAATGTGAGTACCACCTGGAAATTTCAACACAGGCCACTGAGTGGGTGTATAAAGATTTTTGGATTCCTGCTCAGGCAAATACTCTCTTTCAGCATGCAATTCTACGGATTATGTTTGTGTTACAGAAAAGTGGAAAAGTTTCCGCAATCAGGCTTTTTTAAGGACATCTCAGCGGTGGAATTTGTATTGACTTCAACAATGGCATGATAAATGAGGACTGGTATCAGCGCTGATTAATGAAGTCTTCATTATCTCCTGTTTTCCCTCTTCTTTTCATCCTCGCTCTCGTGTGGTCTCATTGTTTTGCCTGGTTAGATTGCGCTGATTTCGTGCCTCTTAATGAGACTGGAGACAATAGCAGAGTACTTTTTCACTTCTCCTCCTCAGCGATACTTGTTCTTTTGTCTGTATCCTCACTGAATGACTCATGATTGTCTCTCTCTCTCAATCTCTCGCTTCTTCGTTTTCTGCAAGCATTTCTCATTTATTCTTAACTGTGAATGGTGACTGGAATGAATGAGGAGACCTTTCCATTTTTAACACTGCTGACTTTTCACTGTGTGGAATTTGAAAGACGGCTACAAACCAAAACAGCAATTTATGAAATTCAAATGCATGTGTGTTTGTGATTTTAAATAACACAACTGAATGTCAGATATCTTCACAGTTGACTGACTAACTGTCTTTTTTAAAGGAACACTGGCTGTAATGCTACATGACACTGTGTATATCCTATTAGATATTATCTATTACAGAGATGGAATTACCCTCAGTTAATTTGATTTGGGGAATATTAGGCTAATAGAAGAGTGTGGTGCTCTGTGCTGAATATGAATTCAGCAGACTGAATTACACATTCATGTCACACACAGCTGCAACCTCTGCATGCAAGATGTGCCATATTTATCCTTTTTCTCCCTTTGCTCTCTCATTCTTTTCTCTTTCACATTAATTTCTCTTTCATATTTAACACAAAAGAGTAAAGTAACAACACAAGCTAGTCAGCTAGTCAAATTTAGCATTAAGTGAAACAGTTGACTTATATCTGGTAGTGCAGCACATAAATGACGTGTTAATAGAATTCCATCCCCGACGAAAGAAGGAAAAAAGTAGAGCTTCAATGATTTGGAGGTTTATATATGAAGAAAATTTCGATGAAAGTCAAACACATTGTCCTCAAGGTTTTATGCCTGTGGAGAATATTGTATTTTTTTGTTCAGACAGAAACCTCCCATCCAAGTCAAGGGTCAAGTTTTGTAGGGCAAGACTAGGGCCCTGGTCAAGTCATTAGTCTTCCAACACACTGGATGTTTTTGCTAGTCTCTCAGGTAGTTGAATACTGAGCATCAATACATTTGAATGCTTGATATCCAAAGTTGTGTTAATTGAGTTTTCTTTAACACTATGACATCAAGCCCAACAACTGAAAGCCCACACTTTAAGCCACCCTAGAAATGTAACTTTGCAGATTGGCAGTGTTCTGTTGAGCCACAGCCACTAGTTTTCTACTGACATTTATGGTTTCCAAAGAATGAATCCTATGGTAATCCCCTGACTTTTCCTCTAGTGGCACTATTAGGTTAAAATTTTGAGAGGAATGGCTCAACAACTATTCAATAGACTGTCTTGAAATTTGGTTAGACATGGGCAAGGACACGTTCCTTTTAAGATGAACTTGTGATCAAATACCTGCAAAACTGACATTATAATATCAGAACATCAGCATGAGTCTTTAGTTAAGAGCACAACTGGTATCTCTTCTTAGATCAGGCTTCTACTGCATAAAGGGATGATATAAAGGCTTGAATTTGCATCCACACACTTATTAGAGTCGTTTCTGTCGGTACCAGGGTAAAAAGCTCAATGTTAAACTTGTTGATCACATCAATTAGTGTGGGCTTTTAATAGGTACTTGACAGAGATAAGCAACATTATTAATAGCACAGCAGCTCTACCACAAAATAAGGTATTTTTTCACTTTCTTTCACTTCTCACCTATTGCACGGCTGTATTCCTATTGCCAGGAGTGACAGAACATGTGTCAGCACAGCACAGTTTTCATCTTTCTCTGTGAATCTGTAGGTTGCTGTGTATGTGTTGTTGTACCTGAGTCTGTGTAAAACCTATCCAGCTATTGATTAATGCAGCATGTGGCACAGCGGACACTTAGCCCGCCTTTTAACTAAATGATGTAAACACTTAAAGTTTAGCCAAGATGACTGCTAAGCTATTTCTTTTGCATCTTAATGAAATTAAGTGTTATCAAGCCTCCTCCATCTGTTAGTTATTGGAGTTCTCCAGACTGTGAACTGCAGTTTTAGCTTAATATTTGCTTGCTCTAATAAGGAATTGCAGGGAGAGGAAGGGAGACTAGAAGAAGGGAAAGGCGTGATGAATATAATAAAAAGATGGAAATACACGGAAAGGAAAGGAAAGGAAAGGAAAAGAAAGGAAAGGAAAGGAAAGGAAAGGAAAGGAAAGGAAAGGAAGTGAAAATTACGATAGAAATGGAGGGGAGAGATAATGAAATCAGAGAAGGGTAAGCAATGGAAAGGGACAAAAACAGAGGAAAAATGCCATGAAAGGAAGAAAGAGCAGATGAAAAGACATGACATGAAAGAAAAGAAAGCAAAAAGAAATCAATAGAATGGGAAAGACAAGGTAAAAGGAGGAAAGAAAGCAAAGAACTTGGCCCACCTCTGAATTGGCTGTGCCCTCAAAGCTACTACATGGCAATCCTACATCAAAGCTTCAGCATGAGCGACCACACACATACACACATACACACATACAATATGCAAATGCACATATACATTTTGCATGTATACCTCATTTGCAATTCAAACAAGCTTCCATTTGTATTTCAAACATATTTAAGTAAACATACACAAATAAATCCTAATTTTTTTGCATTGCTGACGCGGCTGCGCCCACAAAAGATGAGCTTGGGCTAATCACAATTACTGATCCCAATAGACAGATATTCTCTCTATTCTCTCTATTCTCTCTCTCTCCCTCTCTCTCTCTTTAATGGTGTATGCACACCCAAGTGAGATTTATGCAAAGATGTTCTACATGTAGTAGCCTAGTTCACCAAGTAACCTAGCAACACTACAGTCAGCTGGTTAGAAGTATGTGTGTGTGCGTCCATCCCACTGCCTGTCTGTGATTTGCATCGGTGGACACAGTTGCAGCCAGCATCCATGTAAGTGCAGCATTTGTAGGAGTTTATAGTGAGTGTGCTGGGGATTCGTCTACAAACTGGTAAAGTTTGAATTACAGAGTCATCCATCACACTACATGAGGTTAATAAGTGAGTTATTTCTTTTTCTAATTTGTCTTTGCTCTTAAGTATAGTGTGTATTGTATTTCATTTGGGCCCAGTTAATCTTTGAGTCCAAAGCTTTTGAATTTACAGGAAAGTCCTCCCCAAATGAAAATATGCTATAAAACATTATTTAAAAAAAAAAAAAAAAATTCAAAGGATTGTAGTCTGGAAGTTGGAGGTGTTTAGCTTGTTGTTGGCAACTCGTCCTCTGGAAGCTCAGTGTCACACCCCATAGAACGATTCAGTTTTAGAAAACGCAGCACACTTATGTTTGAACATTGTCCACACCAACATTTAAAAATTTTAAAACATAGTCCAGTGGGTGTAGATCCCTTCTTGACACAGTGAGTGTCGTGCACCTCCAGATTACAGTCAACGTTAGCAATGATGTCACTATCACGTTCAGAAAAGTGACCACTGATCTCTGTCTTTATGATGTAGAGGTAGCAGTCTGCAGATGGCAAATCAGGTCAATACGGCTATTATGGACCTTTTGTGCATTCCTGAATGACTGTTCAAGGGCTGTGTCCATTTTCTGTGTCGAGTAACTGAGCTGCTTTTTGGTGTGTGTGCCTGTACGTGCAGGTGTATGTGTCTTGATTCTCCTCTAAGTTGTGGTTTTCAGCATCTACCTTTTCTTTTCTGTCAGGAGAGTTTGTAATACAAAACAGCATGAGTGAATAGAGAGACAGAGGGAGAAAAAAGCAGAAGTGATGCTTAGAGAGAGAGTGGAGAATAAGGGGCTAGAGGTAGAAGCAGAGAGGGAAAGAGAGTTATGAAGTGATAAGATAAGCACGGGAAGAGAGGATGGGAATGAAGGAGGAGAATAGGAATCGAGGGAATAAGAGGGACACAAAAATGAAGAGGCCAAAAAGTGAGACAATGGGAGAGAGTGAGAAAAGAAAGAGATGGTTCATATGAGGCTGAAAGGGAGAAGGAGGGAGGGACACTGATGGAGGCACAAGTGCTGACCTGATATGACTTGGTTTAACACAACACAGCAGGGACTTGCATTTCCATTAAAACAGGGCTACCTGTATTAAGGTGTGTCTGTAACTAATGACTGATGATATTTTTGCGGTGTGTTTTTTAATCATGCCTGTTGAAGGTGAACTGTTAGCAGAGGTGCAGTCAGAGCCTGTTCGTCTAGCATCTCATCTATGGCCGAACATGCTTGTCTTCTTCTTTCCCACATTTTACTAGATGTGTTTTTAATTAAATCTAAACACTAACAACCCCTATATTTCGATGTGTTTAAAAGCTTTTGTTATAGTGAAGCAAAAATAGAAAATGTTTGGTTTTTATCAGCAATCAATTTTACGAGTCCTGTACCACTAAAAGCAAACATGATAAAACAGTTAAATAAAGTTGATAACTTGAAGTACAAACAGGGACACTGAAGAGAAACTAAACTTCAAGCTGAGAGATTCAGTTAGAAACCAACTATTAAGAGTTAAGAGCACACAAAGACTTTAAAAAACACTATTCCCTCGATTTTTTCATACAGACATGAGTTGAGTCCTGTGTGTGTGTGTGTGCGTGTGCGTGTGCGTGTGCGTGTGCTTGTGCGGGTGTTTGTGTGTGTGTGTGTGTGTAATGACAAGTGCTCTCCTGCAGAAGGTTAAGACCTAATGTCTAATAACTGACTCTGTAAATGGACCTGTTATGCTGTTCTCTCATTTCCTTTGATCCCAATTTACCCCCGTCTAATATTGTGTCCCCATCAATGTCCTCTCATGTTATCTGAGGTAGGAGGGGATTCGCAGGCCGATTACAAGCTGGCAGCGCTCCGCTAAGTGGTGTTGGTATTTTCCTTCTCATTAAATCACAGTTAGGGGCCTTCTCAGGCTGTTTCCTGTGGCGTAAACATAGAGCCTTATGCTTAATGTTTTTCTTTATTATGATCGCCATCTTCATGTTTGCTGTTTTTGAAAAGAAGGAATGCATTTTGATTCAGTCAGTTTGATTTAATTATAAATATTGTTGGTCATGAGGCGATTCAGAGGAGGATAGATGAGTAAATTTCTTCAAACTTATTTTAAGATGAGGAAATATACTCGCATAAGACTTGCACCATCAGTGCCCCTCTTGCTCTTATCTTGATAGCAAACAGTGTTGTTCACTCTTTATCTCCATGATAATGAAGCTGTTTTTTACCACAGTACACAAAGCCTAAACAAAGCTCTGTGGAGTTGGTTTAAGTCCTGAGACGTCCTGCATGTACATTTGACCTCCACAAAATCTGGCTACCCACATTTTTAAGATGACAGCAGTGGTTATGTGGTAAAGCATTTGTCAGAAAATGCTCAGTGTGAACACTTTCCTGTTGAGCAACCTCCTTTACTGGTAAATAATACCTATTTCATCCAAGACATGAAAGCATAAGAAGTGTGAAGCTGCTAAAGTGCCACATAACACCTTAGGGAGACAAAAGCGGTCAAAAGTTGAATAAAGTTTTGTGTACAAAGTTTTTGATTCTGACATTGGAGACAGCAGTGCATCCATTTTCTATTCAGAGTTTGTTGTTTTTAATGTGATGACTGCAAGTCTTGAAAAGTCTTACAAAGCAATAAGTTAAGTTTCCTCTTAAATTTAATTTACAAGCATCTTAATCATTTTCTCTTGCATATATATTCACCATAACTAATTTGTTTTATATGTTGTTAGCACCTCGTAAGGATTGTTGCTATGATACACTGAGAGTTCAGGAGGCCTGTCAGTCTGTGTTATAGATTTAATCTGCATCAACAAATTAAAACTTTCACTGCTGCTGTTTACAGTAGCTATGAAGCTACCATCTAACAATGACAAGTTACTGCAAAATAAGACATGATGTTTTTTCTCACCCTTGCAAAGTGGTTTTGTAGACTAAACATATTTAGACGCACTATCGTACCATAAAACTGAAAATTTGAAATGTGTAGAAATATAAAGTTCTAGTTTAAACAAATTAAGTTTTAACATATCCATTGTTTACAGAAATGTACAATGCCATCATTTACTCTCGTGAGTGGGTGGGTGTTTTTTTGTTTGTATTTATTTTATTTGCCTTTACCTTAAGAAAAATGCCTAATGAAAAAATAAAGCTTCATAAAATGATGTGCTGACCCTGCGTGTCCTGTAATTAGAGAGCTTAGTGGTTCAATTCCTGGGGGTTGCCAAGTGTCTAAAACCTGCTGTGCAGTTCATCTAACGTGTGTTGTAAGGTGAGTAAAGTGAAAGAATGGAAGATAGAAGGAGAAGGACAAGATGTGGAAGAAGAAAAAGGTTGTGTTGGAGAGTATTGGAAGGATGAGAAATGGGAAAACAGGGCAAGTGGGGGAGGAAACGAGGAGAGCAAAATAGAGGAATTGCCCCCCAGGCACTCTTCAATTTTGCCCTTATGATGGGAGCATATTTCCCCTGTGCTATAGCCATCATCTCTGTCTCTCACACATTCGCTCTCACACTCTCTCCGCCTCCCACTCCAGCATTCCCTCTCTATCTCTCTTGCTGCTTTTCTGTGATGTTTCCCTCCTCTCTCACTCCTCTCTGCTCCTTGTGGGCATCTCAGTATATTGTCAACCACATTCACTAACACCTGTTTTTATGTCCAGAGTGTGCTTGTGAAGGGCATATGCATGTGAACATGCGAGTCCAGTGTACTCATCTTGCCGGCTCTTCCTGCCAAGTCCCACATGAAAGTCCTCAGCTACATCTGTCAAGAATGGATGTGAAAGCCTGTATTCCCGACTTAGAACCATTATCTTGTCTTCTTTTCTCAATATTTCTCTTCACTTATTTTACATTGGCCTCCCTCTCTGTATGCACAGAGCTCATGAGCTGCAGCTGCCTAACCTGGCACCGCCGTCACATTTTACGGGTCCTCTTCCACATGTCACCCTTGAAAAGTTCCATCGTTCCCATCATCCCTGATTCTTTCTGGATGCTGATGGGTTAGTTACGGCAGTCATCTGGCTGCCAGAAAAGGGTGCGTGGTGTGTGTATGTGTTTGTGTGTCTGTCTGCATATGAGAAAAGGGAGTGGAAAAATGAAAATAGATCATTCATGGCTAAAAGCTGAAAGGAGCAAATCAGTCCCTGTGCCAGTTTCCCAGCATGCATGTCTCTCTGGCTGGCGAAGAAGGAAGTGCACGCCAACACACAGATGAGCCAATCCTCTATTGTTTCCATTCCCATATTTATACATTTTGCTATTGTCTGCCCCACTCTCCATTATGGCTGTGCAGTGCTCCAGTGGTTAATAGCTTATTTGAAGTCTACTGTATTGGCACATATGGACGAATACCAGACTAATGAAAACTTTCTCATTCTTTGACTACAGTTCTATAAGGGCTCTGTGCACTTTTTAGTTTTCTGAAACGAGTCGACATATCTAGCCCTGACCACACTGTAGCTGCATTCATTGTATCTGCTGTCAGACAAAGCCAGTATTCAGGCAGACAATACCCACTGCCTCGCAGCGTTAGCCCATTTCAATGAAGCCAAAACACCGGCTGCCTTGTCCAAATGATTGTCTGCTAGTGTTTCCTGTTCTGGTAGAAATTAAAACGTATTTAAAGTCCTAAAATATGGCATTTTACATGTATTATAAATAATATATGTTACATAGATAACCTTTTTTGCTTTTTGCTGAGTTAGATAGGGCTGTGATAAATGTCACTATGTGACATTCTCAGCTTCTTTGTAGAGTTTCATGCTAAGCTTAGAATGTAAGGCGTCATATAACATCATGAACACATGGCCACAGAAACTATCTGACATTTCTGTTGGTTACCTGTCTACTCTATAGTGATGACTCTAGTGTGTAAGCACATAACCCTCCATAGAGCCACAACATGGTTTTCATTATTTTCAAAGTTGTTTTAAAATTATCTAACTAATGGAGTTATGGATTGAGCTGTAAAAACAGTGGGTGTCATGTAACTTTGTGAATATGTACAAGTCCAACTTTAAACTTTATTTTGAGGAGAAGAAATCAAACCTGATAACTGGTTTTCAGCTAGATTTAAATGTCAATTCTATACATATAGTTTAGTTTCTATGTCCTGGTAACCATTGAAGGTGAAGTCAAAGTCCTCATACATTTTAAAAGAAACCAGACTTTGTTAGCCCAAATTTACTGCCTTTTGGGCATTGCTGAGATGGCTCCTGAGTGGCAGGACTTGCCTTGAGGGCATTTGGTATTAATCAATAAACAAATTCCCCTTTGTGTGGAAAATATTCATTTAAAGCCAATTTTGCTTTGCCTGATGACATAACATTAGGTCATGAAATATTCAGATGTTTATTCTCTGGAAGTGACGCCTTTTATCAGCTGGTTCATTCTTCCTTCCCATTCTCTGGTTTACAGGCAGGTGACATTCGGCTTGCTAGTCACGTCCAATCATATTCATTCAGGTGTATAGTAGAACCATTTTAGTATGACCCCAGCTCCCTTTCATGTTATTCTAACTTTGATATTGTTGTTTTAACCTTAAGATTTGCTCAACTCTATCAACATAGAAGGATTTTGACACAGGAGTCTTTATTTGTAAGTACTTGTCATGTTCTCATGATGAGATTTTCACTAACCATCTAAACCTAGTAAAATTTTCAAGGGCTCAAGGTGTTTCTCTCCCCCAAGCTTCATTATGACATTTTTTAGCTATTATGCTTCCAGGAAAAATCATTTCCTCTGAGTGAGGAAAAATATTTGAAAAGAAATTGTGTCATTACTGGTATATCAGCTGTTAAATTTCAGCGAAACGCCGTTTGACCCACAACTCACTGAGATGGCAGAGAGTGGGAAGACTCAGCTGTTAGCAAAGTGGGTCAGAGCAGCTGGCATGATCGCATGAATATTTAAAATGAAACATCTCCAGACTGAAGCCTCTGTAACAATCATCTTGATGCCTAGCAGTGTTAAACAATGACAGCGTGTTGTACAGCTTCAACTCCCTACTGAGCTGCTACTAAAGCATTTCTGCCTTCATAGGGATGAGGGGAGAAGTTGTCCAAGAGGAGTGGAAACAAAAAGATTTGACATGCAAAAAGGAGGAATGTAGATTAGGTCAAATCTAACAATGGCAGTATGTTCAGATTCTTTTCATATTTGCTTTACAAAATGTGTGCTGTAATGCCTTAGCACCTCCATTATGTAACAATGAATAAAGAGGAGAGAGCGCTGGTGGGTGACAGGTCAGTAGAGGCCAATAAATGCAGCGTGTGAACAAACTTTGAATTTAACTCAACACAGGAAAAGTGTTGACAGGCAGAGAGCCAGGCGGAGTGACAGGTTTAAAAAAAAAAAAAAAAACAAGGGAGGAGAGCGGATAGGGAGGGAAGACATGACTGGAGGATGGATAGAAGTAGGTCAGGAGGAGAGACTGAGAGGAGAGGGAAATGTGTGGAGGGATGGATAGAGAGAAGGAAATAAATGAAAGAGACAGCCAGCATTTGGCTCATCTCCTCTACCTCTCTGTCTTTTGTCTGTCTGCACAAGGGGGTCTTTTTAATGTGTGTGCACACAGCCACACATTCTGGGCCATGTGCGTGCGTGTCACTGTGATTGACAGCTCCTAGCCAGCAGTCTGCTCCAAAGCCAAAGACTTTATAATAAACAGAACATGGTTTAATTTACTCCTCCAGGCAAAGCGACGCTGCTCCTTTGCTGTCTATTCATACGCGGGGACACGCACATGCGAGTGTTTCACGCTGCAAAAAAATATCCATCTCACCAAATCATTTAATATATTTTTATGTTGCTTTTTTTTTATTAATAACTACCTTTCTAATAAATTAATAGAATTTAACTGAAATTTGTGTTCTACTCACTTTTTTTTGTGACACACTACAATCTTTGGTGTGCCTCTTACTTAAGTGGCCCCGGCCCTGTAAAGACTACAAACTAGAGGCGGTCCCCGTGCACGCAGGTACCACGGCTGTCTGAAATCTGTCCACGGTGGGATGTTGACTTGGAAAGGCCCGTCGTCACGGCTACACAAATGACATGGCTGGATGTGGGTGAGCTTCCTGGGTGGCAGCTCTCATTCAGCCAATCAAGGGAAACAGGCCATGCTCTATTTAATGATTATCTCAGCATCTGTCCCCTATCTCTCATCTCTGTGTGAAAGCCGGCAAGCATGAGGACAGACACACTCGCAGGAGCTCAGCGATTCCCAGCCAGCCAAGCCGCTCGATTCCCGTTCTCATTAAGCAATTTCATCTAGAAATGACAGGAAATGGTATGCATTGTAAACAGGCTGTGCGCCCCTTTTTTTATTATATAGCTACTGGATAGTTTTGTTAATTGAGGATGTGAGAAAAGCAGCAGCAGTTAATACCAGACAAACAAAATACATGATTACCAAATTTGGAGTGTAATCTCTGTTGAAAAAAAAAAAAAAGGCAATACAAATAAAAGCTTTATCGTTTTTTCTTTCTGTTTACTTTTACTTGCTGCCACCTGAGTGTTTGTGTGATAAGGTTTACATTTTGCCACATTGTTGCTACAACTCAACAAGATGTATTGATTTCATTTCCTGCGTTTGTTTTGTGAAGAAGATCTCATCCTCTACACTTTTATCCTTCTGTGGCAACGGGAGGGTTGTTTTTCTGCCTAGTCACCTGGATATTGTGAATCATATTATTGTTCAGCTGGTACTCAAACGGTGAATCCACAGTGTAATTGATAGCACAGATGTTTGTGAATATGCCTGGATGCTTGCCGTCGCTCTCTATCTCCCCTGCATTAGGGTTCAGGTAATCAATAAACGCACTGTTTTCTTCAGCAGTAAATCACGTGAATGCTCAGAGACTCCCTGCGGGCATGGATGGAGGGAAAAGAGACAGACAACAACAAGGAGTGCTGGGCTGATAAATATGACGATAAACTGGAGAGAGGCACAGGATGTGCTAAATAGGAAAGCAAGCCAGAAGCTCAGGAGAGAAAGAAAGGCTAATATTCTTGATTTATCAGCAAGACATTCTTTGAGATGAATGAGAAAAAGAAAGCTGTCTGTGGACGCTTAATAATCCTCACTATTGCACTGCTTGTCTGGTTAAAAAAAAAAAAGTTCAAATCCAATAAAAATGTTAATTGTTCAAGAAAAAAACATATTTTACCCTCAATTTATCAGGCCTCTTGATAAAAACAATCTGTGTTTCAGTCTACAAACTCCATTTCTTTTTCTTAAGATTCATTTGTAAGTCATGCCATGAATTATAGTCCATTGCACTTAATGTCTCTCACAAGACATATAGAGTGGAAAAACATCAAATAAGTTATTTCTACATGTATTTACTCGGAATCATATTAAAGATTTTATCAGAGCGTGTTACAGCTCTCACTGCAAATCAAGTATAGCAGTTAGATAACAGTAGACTGATGATTGCAGTGATCAGCGACACCTACTCATCATCTAACAATTATTCTGTGTAATGAGACAGAAAATATTTCTGATTGCAAGACTGAACGCTAGATTTAATTATTTGATAAGATAAAATATTTGTATTCATAAACACAGTGCCTTTATTGCTGTTTTTTGAGATGCAACATATAAACTGTGACTCTTTTTTCCCTCCAGGTGAGACCAGTGCAGCCCTGTCACGCCCACAGCGCCCCCTTTCGGCCCGGACGGCCCACCATGCCCCGGCGCCTGTGAAAGGGTACCATGTCAGCCGTAGCATGTCCCAGCATTCCTCCGGTGGTGGCGGAGGAGGCCCATGCCACTGCACACCTGAGGACTGTGATGGCCCTGGCAGAGACTACTACCAGGGTCACACCGACGGCCATTATTATCCTCCAGGAGGTCCAGCTGAGGCTCTGGCGCTGGAGAGGCACCACTCCCACCCCCACTCACACTCCCATAGCCACTCTGGAGGGGGAACCTTTCCCCGTTCTCACCCAAGCCAGCACCCACCTCTACAGTCATTTGACTCTTGCGAGGAGTGCCTGTCCTCTGGCCATGGAGGGAAGATGCACCGCATTCCCCCTAATCTGATAGATCAGTTTGAGAAGCAGGTACCATTTCATCCTGATGGCTTCCACACACTGCAGTACCAGCGTACCACTAGTGGGGGCGCTGAACAGCGTAGCGAGAGCCCCTCACGTATTCGCCACCTGGTCAACTCTGTGCAGCGCCTCTTTGCCAAGTCTCATTCCCTGGAGGCACCATCCAAACGGGAATACAACGGCACAAGAGGAGGCGGGGACTACCGCAGTGAGAGAGGAGGAGGGCACCGGAGTGGAGGAGAGGACAGCGGAGGCCACTATTCGGGCCACCAGCCTCGCTCTACCAGGAGGAACAAGTCTCGAGAGCGCAGCAAGAGCGGAGACTCGCGGCATGAGTCAGGCAGACGCCATCGCAGCAGGACAGCAGGCTGGTGGAGCTCTGATGACAACCTGGATAGTGACAGCAGCTTCCTGGTCAGCGGGGGCAGACGAGGATATCCCAGCGGACACGAGAGCCTGGATGCAGCCATCCAGGAGCTCACCATGAAGAGACCCAAGGAGCGAGGTGGGGGGCCGGGGCCTGGGGAATGCATGGCCTGTACCACAATGGCTTTGGCTGGGAATGAAGGAGGGGGACACCATGGGCATCATGGCCACTCCCTGAAAAGGAGCACCTGGTCAGCCATGACAGTGAGTCAGGCCAGGGAGGTGTATCCTTCTGCCAGGGGAGGAGCCTATGACAAAGCACTAGTGCCTGTGGAGAATAAGCTAAAAGAGAGGACCTTCCACTACCTGCAGGTGAGTGTGCGCCTGCTTATCAACCTGTGTGTATCTGTGTGTTTATGTGTGCAGATGGGTTATAGCATTTTGGTGACTTTGTTTGCTAGTCACAGCTGACCTGAAGAAAAAAGGAGCAATATTTTGTTTCTGTATATAAGGCAATGTGCATCAGCCTATTAAGAAGATTGCTGTGTTCTCACTTGGAAAAAAGTGTCCCTTGGACTGAGTCTGATGCAGGTTGACTCTCAGGCTTAGTTGACACATTTTTCAAGACATATTTCACTTTTCCTTCATGTCAGAACTTAATCCAACCCAAGTATGTATTATTCTTATCCTTGATAGCAGTTTTTCCAGTGTATTACTTCCATAAATGATTTCGATCATTTGATTATTGCAAAATCATTTAAATCATTTTCTCTGTCACTTAACACCAATTTAGTAATTGCCAAATGGATTTTTTTTTCTGTTGGAAATAATCCATTTAAAGCCGCTGTACATCCATGATTACTGTGCTAGCAGGAAGTGCTAGCAGCTAATAGGACTTCATGACCCAGATTGATAAATGTAAACACTAACAGTTTGCATCAAAGCATGATGGGAACTGTGAATAGGTCCATAAAGATATTCTCATTACATTTTACACTACACTAATACATGTTTCGTCAAGGCTGTGTGTCCCACTAAGATGATTCATATATCCCAGGGACACTGAGGCTCTCCTTTACATGTGCATATACAGGTATTTTTATATTTTATATAAAATTCAAAAAACATGGTATAAAACTTGTTTACTTAAGAGACCCTATGGACTGTCTTGGTTTTTTCACTGTGAGCTAGAAAGTTGCAATTGTCATCCATTTAGAGATTATTTAATGCATCTTTAAACTGTGTGACTCCCAGTTTCTGTAGCCACAATTGGTCTCCCTGCTCAACACATTAAATTTTCCCTTTCCCCCTTACTGTCATTTTGTATACATGACTTCCTTGAAATTGAAAGCTAATGGCCGTAACTACAAAGTCAGCTGAAAGAGCACACGCACATATAAACACCCAAACAAGCACGCAAAAAACTCCAGCTGTGCTGAGGTAGAGCTGCCATGCAGGCTGTGTTTCTACGGAAACAGCAGGTAGCCACAGGAGTCCCTGGTGTTTTTCCAACTCTCATCCTTTAGACACAGCTGAGCTCTGCTGATAGAACAGACAGAGAGAGAGCAAGGTTGTGTGCGTTAGTGTTTTCAAAGAACAAACCCAACACAATTGGCCTCTTTGCCTCCGGCTACCATCACATTCACACCTTAGGACACGCGAGGAAACTCCCCACTGCAGCTTTTCTCATATCTCCAGGTGTCACTTGCAGTTTTGTGAGCTGCGGTGGAGGGAGTGTGAGGAATAAAAAAATTTTATGCTAAGCTTAGATGTGCTAAAGTCAGCCAGATTGATTCGTGGCTTTAGAGTAGACAGAAGAGCTGTAGATTCGCAGCTTTTCAGGTCTACCCCACCAGCACTAGACCTTAAGACAAACAGCAGCTCAGCAGGTGCCATTTTGAAGAAACACCTCCTAAAAGACACATTGTTCTCTGGAAGCAAAACTGACTGTTTGCTGCCAGACAGGTGCAGAGAGAGTATGTAAAAGACTAGATATTACACAGTCAACAACTTTAAACTTTAAAGCCTCCATAAATATTTTTATGCTAACATTAACACTAACGCCTGCAGATATGGTTAACGACTACCTTCATGGACATGTGTGGAATGTTTAGGATCCAGATTTTTACCTCAAGGGTTAGTGGCAACAAAAGCAGAGCTAAAAGAGACCAACCATTAAACTTAAATTCATCAAATGATCAGAAACATTCTTTGGAGAAAAGCAAATGATGCTCTGTGACTGCTATATGTAACAATGCCAACAGAACACAATGTCAATTTATATCAGGAGGTGATTTATAGTTTGTCATTTCTGTGTTCAACTTTCAGTTTTGCTGCTCTGCTGCTGCCTTAACTTGTAACTTAAAACAATTCTCTTCTTTTCTGTGCCTTTTTAAAAAAAAACTATTCAAAACTTGGCTATTAGCAATTTGAGATCCATCACCTGACAGAAGGGTCGTGCTGGCATAGTTCTTATACCACTCACACATTTAGTTTAAAAAAGGAGCTAAATACTCACAGTACAACACAAGTGAAGAAAAAATGGTTGAGAAACATGTTAATCTCTGCATACTCCTAAGTTTATCCATATTTCACAAATAAAGTCTGTTCTTATTTGTGATCCTCTTGAGTCAAGGAATTAAAAAATGTTCAGCTATGGCAATAACGCAACAAAATAATGACATAAGAGACTGATTAATTATATCATTATATATAATAATGTTACCAGATTTGTTGGTCTGACTAACCATGGATTATTATTACTTTGTTGCCATAAAAAAAAATAGTTACATACAGTAATGAATGTAATAGTCTCAATGTGATTGTTTTTGTAGCACAGGGAAAATATTTCGCCCTCTGTCAGAAAGAGACCAACCAGTTTTACTCCCAAACTACCAACATGCATTGTCTTAAATCTATGTACCAACTTATTCTGACAAGTCCACACTCTGTCTTCACTCAAGCTCATCATACAAAAGCAAGAAAAAAGTGAAGACCCTTGAAGTGCAAACTCAAGAAACAAAATTGAATGAATCTTCCCAAGTCTGAATTATCGTGGTCAGAGGCAAAGGGACATGTGCAAGGTTTTCTCTCATGGTGTCAACAGCAATCAAGATGTGCGGTATCAGAACTGGTGCTCTCCATTCCCTAAGCTTCTCCCTTCCCCTCGGTCTGTGTCTGATAGATAAGGAGTGATAAAAACAAGAATATGGAGGAAGAGTGAAATGAAGACAGAAACACCCGGGGAGGGAGAGAGACAAAGATCGAGCGGGGAAAAGAGCAAGGTAGAGGGATGAAGAGATAGCAAAGCAAGCACAGGGACAGAGAGGAGATAAAGGAGGTGATGGTAGCCAAGGGGCAAAGCAAGAGGAGGAGAGAAAGAGCAGGATGAGAAAATGAGAGAGATAGCGAAAGGCCAAGGGGATCGGGAGATTAGGCTGAATCATCTTTTAAGCGATGACCTTAAAAACACACACTCAACTGGATGCTGAACCCTGGGGCTTTGACTCTGTGTGTGTGCGCAAGTCTGTGTGCGTCAATTTATGTAGGTGTTTTCATTTGTTTTATTGTGTGAGACTACACACCTCACAGCGTTTGCAAAAAAAAAAGAAAGACCGAGGGGTCTTTCAGCACAAGCAGCTGCTGTTGCTTCCTGTTGGATGGTGTAAAGCTTTCATAACACTGGAAAAGAGGTAGGATCAAATGGTACCCACACACACGTATTTACATATCCGTCTGAGTTGTCCTCTGCAATAACAAAATTCACTGTAAATGGCTAATAGTTCTGCTTATCTGAACAGTGCTATTTAAAGCTGCACTTTAGTATTTTTTTGCATTACCAATGGATCAGACGACTAGGTATAATGGGGAGAGACGTCACGACATCCAAAAAATGAACACCTTTTCTGCACTTCCTGTTAGCTCTGCAGGTTTTTTTATTTGTGGGCCACAGACTCTGGTTACATCAAATCCATTTGTGTTCAGCGAGAACAAACAAACAAAAGGTCAGATGAAAAAACAATGCGCTACCTGCTTAGCACAAATCCACATGAACAGACAAAGTTAGCAGCTGGCTGGTAATAAACCCAATGTAACTTATTTGGTTAAGTGTGAAAGCACATACCAGGTTTCTTAGCCAGCTTAGTGCACTTCATCTGGGCTGGTGTGATAGCTGTCAGTTGAACCCTGACTCTGTTCAAGAAGCAATCTTATTATTGATCAGTATTAATGTAACCTGTTTACGCAAGCATTTGGTAAACATAATTAAGTGTTTGCACTCTTAAGTATTTCTCCTAACTAATAATAATATGTAATTTAATAGCTCGGACAAAAACTGTTTAAATTAACATTCCATAAGATCTTGAGTTATAGCGATGTGAATGCAGTCCTATTTATGGAGATATATATTTTTTTTTACTTCTTGAACAGAAATTTTTATTCTTGAACAGATATTGACAGGACTGATGGTTCTGACATGTTAGTATTAGTCAGGTCAGAAGTGAAAGTGAAAGAGATAATGTTATGAAGCATGTGTGATGGCAGCACATGGAGTTGGATGTGGAGAGGGTCTTGATGATAATCCAAAAGAGACCAATGTTACATGTCAGTCTGTATAACTTTGTTTTCTCTTCTTTGTTAATTTGTGAGTTTGAACAGGAACAAGAACAGAGGGTTGAACTTGGCACTAGTTTTGACCTATTATTCAGCTTGTTGTGATGGTGACAGTGAAAACACTTGAGGTTTTAGAGATAAAAGTAGTAAAATTAATGAAATTATTTGACAAATTTACTAGAACAAACCTGAATATATTCTAACATCACAAACTTACAAGAGAAACACATTATAATTTGCACAAAATTGTGTGTCAAGACTTTAATAATTCACTTGTACACACTGGTTTTGAGTGGAAAGGCATCACTTATAAAGGGCAGCTACAAGCCGACCATGATGATAAACATCTCAGAGCAGTTTAGACTATACAATAACTTACCAACGGCGAATTTATCCACCTTTTGTAATGTGGATTGGGGGTAAGTTAATGGTAAGTTTCACCGACTCCTGAAGTTACCTGGATGATCAAGCAACCTCGCTTTGTAGGATAGTCCTCTGATTTAAAGTGCAGTGCATTGTTAATTTTTTTTTCTTTTGATCAGGAGTAAATGAACCGAACTGAAGGTGTGAAAGCTCTGTCACAGCCAGAAACATGACTCCTAAACATTGCTAATGTTGTTTGAAATTTGTTGAGTTAAGTTGTTTTTCACACAGGGTATTTGATTCAGTCTGAACTTAAATCATGGAGTATGACAAAAAATTAGCAAATAACATTACTCATATGCAGATGCCATAAAATATTACAGAACTTCTTTGGTTGCATTAGATTTGGCCTCCAGCTATTTTTCTTCTGTTTGAAGAACTTCAGTAGACCAGAAAGGAGTCATTTTTTAAAGAATCATGGAAGCATTCTGACTTAGTTATGAAACATCATCCTTTTTATATGACCACCACAGTGGGAACATGTCAGTTTTTTCCCATTTAATTGCTCCTTATCGATTATCTATGTGTTATTCTTTACCTTAGTTTCTTGCTTTGACGATGTACCAGTCTGTGAGCTTTTCATATTATTTTGTCACGCTCACGTTCATGTGCTGCTCTGTCCCTCTGCTTTCTGCAAGCTTTATTCTCAGCGTCTCTGTTTCCTGTTTTGTCACGCTGTGCATGTGTCTGTCTCTCTGTCTGCCTACACCTCCTCTGTCCACTTTGCTTGACTACTTGCCTTTTTGTATTTGGGTTTATTTGCTTTCAGTCCGTTGGCTTCTGGCTCAAGCTCTTTTTCTTCTCTGTGTCAGTGTTTCTCCAGCTGTCAGAGTTTTTCTCTTTCTGTAAGTCCCTTTGTCTCCTTCTCTCTTTCTTTAACTTCATCTCTCATGTATGCATACATGTGCATGGGTGTTCATTTGTGTGTGTGTGTGTGTGTGTGTGTGTGTGTGTGTGTGTGTGTGTGTGTGTGTGCTCTCATCGTGTGCATAAGCATGCTTGAGCTGTTTGTGCCGGTGGGACGGTTTCACACCGTGTGCATGTGTGCCATTACTGAGTGTCTGATTCATCACTGTCCTTCTGTTTGAGGTGTGAAATATTTTTCCCAGATGAAATATATTTCTGTTTTGAGAAGTTGTTTGACCTTAATAACAGATATTGAGAAAAAGCTGCCAACAGTGCAGTGAAAACATCTACAATATCTCCACACTAATTAATTCACATTGTGATCACTTGCGTTTACCTCAACAATTGGTGTAGAAGAAGAATGCTTACTTACTTATAACTCACTTTGACTGTGTTTAACCCATTTATAGAAAATCTTACTAAAATCAAGTTTGACCATGTATATTCTCTACATGGTTTTACTCTTTTACTCATCATATGTTGCAGTTGCAAATTAATCCTCCTCAATCCTTTATATGCTCAACTATGACCATGCAAATGTCTGTATGAATGTGAATGTGACTGTGCCTCAGGTCCCGTCTGAAGACTGGGGAGGTGGGTATGGCGGTGGTGGTGCATCTGACAGTGGAGGGGAGATCCCATGCCGCCGCATGCGGAGCGGCAGCTACATCAAGGCCATGGGTGACGATGACAGTGCTGACTCAGACACCAGCCCAAAAGCTTCACCTAAATCCACCCTGATCGCCCAGAGGGATGCCTTCAGACGATCTATCAGCATGGATCAAAGGTCAAATGGCTCAAATGGAGCATGTATATCAGTGTTAAAAGATACTTTTTACAGTTTTTCTCTGTTTTTTTACACACTTTCTGAAAGCTTGGTTCATTTTTTTAAACCTGTAAACACAAGAAAAACACATGCTGCGTTCGAAACAATATTATGTCTTCCTGAAAATGACACTGTCTTCAAATGACACATCATCAAATGAACAGACATTTCTAAGAACCAATTCAATGCTGAGGTGCTAAATGGAATAACTACTTGTTGATTACTGTGTGTGGTAAACACTTGTATGATAATCTCATCATTAGGCCTTTTGTATTTTTAGTGTTGCATGACCACACCACATGCTGTGTGTACAGTTTCCTGTGGTGAACTGTTCTTGTACTCAAATATAAAAACACACAAGAATAGAATGTGTCTTTTATTCTGAAATACTGTAAACATCTCAGCAAACACAGTGGGATTTTTAGAGTGTTGTTCTTACAGAACTAACAATGGAAAAAAGGAAAATAAGCCCTCTGATTCTACATTATGGCTGCACCCTGCTAGGACCTTATCAGCTGCACAGGCAACTCACTGTAAAATGCTGCAGTCATTACAACAATGAGGTAACAATACTGTACATTGACAAAGTAGGAGTGCAGTTCCCAATTTAGTGCATACATAAAACATATTTGTCACAGTATTCAACAGTAATGACTAAGTGCTGTCTTGATATACAAACCACAGTGAGGAGATTAGGTTTCTTACCTACTCTGATTTATGTATTTGTGGGCATTTGAAGCTGCAGTGAAGTGGCTCAAGTTTGGGTGAACCCTTGGTCCTGCCTCCCTCATTTTAAGATCATAATAGACCATGTAGCCAACCAGAGTGGCCTGAATCTCATCAGAGGCAATAGAACATCTTGGTCTTGGTCCACCTCTTGCTCTTTGTTATCCTCCTCCTCCTCTGATTGACGACCTCTCAAACAAAGTTGGCATCCATTGTTCTCCAACACAGGAGAGCTGACCTTTGAGCCTTTTATTCCCAAAACTATAACTGCTCATTGAAAAAGCAACAAGTGGTTTGCCCGTATGAGGAGTCAGTGATGTCCATGGACAGACTTGACTTATTTTGATTCCTTACCTGAACATCTCCTCTTTCCAGCTCTGACTCAGTTGCCCAGGTACAAATATGAACAAATCCAACGTTTTTTTTTATCACCTGGCACAGTCCACTTACAATTTTAGAAGGAGAACAAGTAAAGCAGCAGACATGTCCTTGTTGTACAGCGGTGAATAACATTATGTAGACCTGTTTCCTTAAAACAGGGGTTTGTCCCACTCAGACTTTCAAGTTTAAGTATAATTCTGCATGACGCATGAAAGAAACATGAAAAATATGTTTACTAAAATGTCCCAAGTTGTTATAATATAATTCATAGCTGTTTATCTTGTTTGACATTGTGATACAGCACTTTTACAGTCAAAGTGACTCCAGCTGGCACAGCTTTAGAATCTAACTGAGTGAAATTTTATTTGATAATCATAGTTAACCAAATGATGTATAATGTTGCAGAATGTCACAAATTTGAGTTTTTGCACAAGACTGAAGACCACCAGAATATAGCATCAAATAAGAAAGAAAATCTTGCCTTGTACACTAGCTTTTACAGTCATCAGTAAAGCTTAATATCTGTGTTATTTTGTCATTCAGGTACTCATGTAAGCAGTGTACAGACTCCTACCCCAACAGCAGAACCACACCCAAAACCCACACCCGCTCTCGTAGTTACACCCGCTCTCTGACCAGCTCACAGGTAACAACTAATGCTGTTTATTTGTGTGATTTCAGTACTGATGTCGAGGTCTTGACTACAGCAGTTTGTCTCTCTCACCTCTCATCTGACAGTTGGGAGACACGTTGAACCGTCAGTTTGAGGCGGTGTGCGAGACCATGTTTGGGGAGGTGGAGTCTCAAGCCGTCGAGGCCCTGGATCTTCCAGGAGTGTTTCGCACTCGCAGCCACAGCTACGTCCGCGCCATTCAGGCTGGCTGCTCCCAGGATGACGATTGTCTCTCCGTCTTCTCCATGTCAGGCCCCCAGGGAAGCATCAAGGGCGGGGCCGGTAAGTGTGTGGCTTGGTGCACCAATACTCCTGTGGTGTCTGTCTGGATGTTTGGGTTTTCTCTTTATGTGGCGGCAACCTGGTGGGAGACACAGTAGGACAGCCGGTGGGAGAGAGAATTTTATGACAGCTCGTGTCTGCTTACCTCAACAAAAGCAAATTAATACACTTACACACATGCATCCGCAAAGCCCACACCCTCACTCATTGCACAGCTGCATGCAATGAGTGCATCCATTTTTAATTTCTAACCTTTTTTTCTTCTCTATTCATTCAAACTCTATGATCTCACTTTCTCACCCAGCCCTCTGCTCCTCTGCGCCACTTTCTTTGTGTATGAGTGCATACTATATGCACAGACTCGTGTGTTATTTTATTGTGCATGCTCTTTGTTCTCTGTCATTTCTGTCTTGTCTCTGTATCTCATCTCTCCCATCAGCCTCCCCTGTGTGATCGCAGATTTCTCAGGCTCAGTAATAGGTGCAGAAACGCTCATGAGTATGATGGTAGTTGTCTCCAGCTGCTTCTTTCTATCTATCTATAGTACATCTATTCCTAGTGTACTCTCTTTCTTTTGCTTTTTTTTACTCTATCACTCTTCTTTGTTTGAAACATATTTGTTTTCTGCATTTTGTGCTTTTTTCTGATCATATTTGTTTCACCTTTCCCACCTCAAAAATAACTTGTTTGACCACAGCACTGGCAACAGTTGTCACTATATGTTGTCATTCATAACACACTGCACACACTCCATTAGCAACAGGATTAATTATGAATTTTCATTTCAGTAGTTTGATTTTCATCTTCTGTCAGCGTTTTAGTATGGAGTACGCCTTCTCCACCATAGTGACTATAAAGTATGTATAACAAGATAAATGAGAAATGCAGAAATTTGCCTCAATATCCTATTTTTTTACATTTTCCATTGAGTAATTCCCTGTTTGCAGAAAAAAATTAGGATTAAACACAAACCAAATTCCTGAAATTTCACAGCTCGGTTGAGACTGCAATCATCTCTGTTTGAGATGATTAATTGATTGGAAATATTTAAAGATTTTCCATATATTTCAAAATGATTACTGCAGAAAACAAGTCCCAATAAAGGGTTTGTTAGCTTTTAAAAAACGTACGCAAAATGCACAATAATTTAAAGGAAGGTGGCATGAATGAGAAGAGTTCTTGAAAAAGTGGTCATTGCACACACATTGTGTGAAAGCACTGAAAAATGATTGATAGTTCAGTCTACATACACATCCTTTTTGCTGAATGTGTGAAAAATTTTGACAACGTGACGTCAGTTTTGACCAGCGCATGTGAGCACTCAAAAAATAAAAAACATGTAGCTTTTGTGAAGTGTCCTATACATCAACCACACACACACACACACACACACACACACACACACACACACATACAGTTCACACACCTAAAGACACATTCACCTACATACACGCATGCTGCCATGTTGGAGCTTATAGAGCTTCAGGCTGAGAAATCTTTGTAAACCGTGACGAGCTGGCTGGCGATGAAGATGCTTGGAAAGGAATCTATTTAAGTTGGATCCTTTATTCACTGAAAATGAAGTGTGTATATATGTGTGTGTGTGTGTGTTTGAACCAAGCTGTGAGGAAGGAGGAAGAGACAGAATCTGCTCTTCTCATTTTAATATTTCTCTCAGGAAATTGCTTTATCTTCTTAAGAAGCAGAGTTAAGTTAGCTCAAGGGAAGAGGTTTCTTTTGTCACTTCAGTCATGTCTTGCTTCTCCACCACTTCACTCCCACATCTCACTGAAATTCAAACCACAAGCTGATTTTTGGTGAAAAGAAGTAGCGTTTTTGAGTGGCACTTATAATCTTTCTGTCACATCAGCACTATTTATTAATGATTTTGTTTTCTCTCTGTTTCTCTGTATTGGTCCACCCCCTTTTATGTCAACCAATTTCCATGTTTCATTCTGTGCCTTTCTCCTTTCACCTTCTCCTTCCAGTCTGTCCCTTTTGTAAGTATCCACCTCCCCTGCTCCCTGTTGATATACCTCCCATGTTGCTTTTAACAGCCCGCTATGCCTCTGTCTTCCTTTCTCCTGCTCTTCTGACACTTCAGTCTTTCCCTATCGTAAAGGTGCTCCTCCCCCACTCCCACCTCGCATGTCCAAGTCTTCACTCTCGGTGCGGGCCCAGAGCAGCACCGAGTCCACCCAGGATGCCTACTTCCAGAACAGCGGACAGCTGGCCTCGAGCTCAGGCCCCGGGCGCCCCAAGCAGCACAGCAACTCCGTGGACCTGGGCAGCTCCGACGGCCCCTCCGGTCGCTCCTCCAGAGGAGGCTACTACACGGCCTCGGGCCCTGGTCGCCCTCGACAGCACAGCAACTCTGCAGAGAGCCTAGACGGGATGAGGGTTTCACGGGAGCTGGTGCCCTATGGAGGGGGTCCGGGAGTTGGAGTGAGGGCCAAACACAGCAGCTCGGCCGACAGCCTGCTGGAGGGGCCACCAAGACCGGCCAGGGAGAGGGATGGCAGGGTTGGGGGCAGCCTGGGGAAGTCAGTCTCCCTGCCTCAGAACAGCATAGTGCTGAGTAAAGCTGGAGGGCAGGATGAAGGAAGAGGTGGGAGAAAGTGGAGGCCATCCATAGCTGTGCAGGTAAGAAGAACTTTTTTCACAATTTAAATTAGGCTGAAACTAAATAATTCATTTTTTTTAATCATTTATTTCATCTTTAATCTAAAAGATAACAGAAAAACTGCGAAAAAAAACATCACTAGTCTGACAACTGTTTGACTGATGTGACCACAACAGCCTTTAGTCTATTGTATTCAACGTACAACAAGTTTAAACTGAATAGTGTACTGTATCAAGTGAGTGTATCAATCTTCTAATTCAAAACAACACTTAGACACTTGCCTAACGTTTGATGAGAAGATCAAAACCACTGTGTGTCTGTTAGCTAATTCCTGTCATTTTCTGTTTTGATTTTATGACTTTGACCTGTCTGTATTGTTTTACTGCTGTGAAACACTTTGTAAAATGTTCTTTGAAAAGTACTTCATAAATAAATATTATTATTGATGATATGAAGGTACTGCCAGCTGGTAAGCATGGCTCGGCCAAAAAAAACTGGAAACATGTTAAAATAGTCGACAAGCACCACTAATGTTCGATAGTTAG
>JAPZDY010000008.1:15767542-15780422 GCA_029783645.1 Ctenochaetus hawaiiensis
GCCAAAAAAAACTGGAAACATGTTAAAATAGTTGACAAGCACCACTAATGTTCGATAGTTAGCACTTTCTATCTTCATTATAACCCCTCATAAAACCACAGCTTGTTAGCTTTGTACTAGTTTTTTATATGGAAGTAAACAAAATTTTATGTGATGGATAAATAGTGAGCTGTAGAGATGCTGGTAAGCAGATTCAGACAGAATAAATCTCGCTGTGTTTCCCTTGTTTCCAATATTTATGATAAGCCTCAGCTTACCAGCTGCTGCCTGTGGCCCCTTTTTATATTACAGATAAGAGAGTGGCATTGAGTGTATTATTCCTTTAATCTCAGTTGTGTATGACATCTCATAGGTGACATTCAGACAGTACTTCTGCTTTCTGACTGTGATGCTTTGTGCCTTCATTTTGTTGCAGGTTGACAGCTCGGAGACTCTGTCAGATTCAGACGCAGAGGGCAAAGCTCTTACAGAGGTCCACTCAATCGGAGTCCAAGTGGAAGATGACAAAAGGTGATAAAAATACAACTCAATTCAAAATAAAAAGCAAAGGAAGGAAAGAATGTTTGTCTTTGAAATCTCTACTTAAGTTGGCCTGTGTTTATTTTGCCTGACATTTAACTTGCCTTAATTATGGAGCCAAACTTGCAAACTAAGGTATTTGTTTATTTTCTAATTTATCTTTGCCCCAAAAGATGTGGCTTCATCAAGAGCTTTTGGTCTTCGCAAAGTTATTTATGTGAATAATTTTAATATATAATTTGAAAAAGTCTTCATCTCCTGGGCGCCCGACAGTGCAGCCACCTATGGTTGATTTCTAGGCTAGATCCTATTATTTCATTTAACATTTCATCAGACATCACAGCTTGAACTCAGTGACACTTTTTTTTTTTCAAGATTGTCGTGTTTTTCGGCTGTAACCATGACTACTACAAATCATACACTCGACTTGATTTGTGCACATGATGCAGCCCTTCTCCTAATTATATCTAGCATCGCCTGCGGGTCAGGTTCACACACATGCATGCGAGCAGTCACAACATCACATATTCCCAAACCATAGTGTGTTATCATGCACCTGTTAACAATGTCCTCCACCTCCTGCAATCGTCAAGGGTGACAGTGTGACGTCGAGGGAGAAAACAGAAGTGTGAGAACAGAAATCTGAGTCACACCTCAACAGATAGCAAAGACGGATGAAGAGATGTGAGGGACAAACATGTATTAGAGTAAACATTCATCACCAAGTCCATTGATATGATATTTGCACACAAGTGGTGTGTCATATGCCAGAGGACTTAACAGGGCTTATCACAACCGCATGAGCAGTAGTGACTCCAACGACAGCGTGACTGTTCCCTGCTATGACGTGCAATTATTGGAGGAAAATTGTGGTTTGAGCAAAGCTTTTGCATGTAATGCTCCATGTGACTGGATGGCTTTGGGCCCACTGTGACTCCCTGTGTTGCAGGCGGGCTCGTTTTAAGCGCTCCAACAGTGTGACGGCGAGCGTGCAGGCCGACCTGGACCCCGAGGGCTTCCCAGGGCTCAGCATCGCCGTGCCAACACAGGACAAGAGTCTCCAGTTTGGCTGTTCTTTCCAAAGGCACTCGTCAGAGCCGGAGTCAGCTAGCCAGTACACAGAGTGCCACCGCACTGTCCACACGCAGGGACAATGGGCCTACAGAGAGGTCGGTCTGCACTGATATGTGAAGCTCATCTGCTGGGTCTGCCTTAATTATAGATGCTGTATTTGTAAACAACTTTCAGTGTTTCAGGAGAAAAATTGCACTTTCTCCCCCACAAATTACAAGACGTTTTAAATGTTACAAAATCTATATTGTTTTTTGATTAGTCATCTCTTATCTTGTTGTTTATCATGTTATCTTGTTTTTCTTGTTGTCCTGTCTTGTTTTATATACTACAACGAACCGTAAATCAGTGGAAAAGCATAAATCTTGGGCAAAAATCTGAAGGTCAAGATGTGCATTCTCTTGTATTTACATGAGTGGATACTTGTTAAAAAATAATACTTCATAATGCTACTACTTATCAAAAAACAGCTGGATACCTTTAATGTAAAAGCTGGCATTTTTGCTCACATTTTGCTTTAAGATGAGGAAAATCAGCACCACTCTGACATATCTACTTGAAAATGAGAAATCTACAGAGATTGGCATGTATAATTCTAATATATATTTGAAAACAAACTTAGCTAACTTGAGATGAGTAGAAAAGTTTTTTTTAAAAGGAAAATTACCAGACATCAGTTTAGTGGAAGCTCTAAGTAAGACAAATTTACAACAAATTCCCAAACATTTGGATCCAATGGTCTGTTAAAAACCATTTTGTTATAATAAATGCCAGACATCAAGAAATGTCATCGTGCTGGACAAATAGTACTGCATCATATTAGTCAGGGATCCAGTGAGCCCATATTGATGTAGGTACTTGAAGGAATAGTTGAGCCATATTTCATAGTCAACTTAATTGTCGCTAGATAAAGTCATGAGGATTGAGGATGTGTTCCAGTTTAGATAATCCAAATTCCATACTTTTTCTCATGCTGCACCAGGATTTTATCCAGAGCGGCTATACTACTGAGTCCTGCTCAACAGACACACGGTCCCACCAGCACCCACACTTGCCTCCACGTTCCCACTCTCCTCTGCCCATCACCTCTGAGAGATCCTGGGCAGGTACGCCGTCCCTGGAGGGCCCCCGGAGCCTGCCTGACTCGGGCCGAGCATCACCCTGCATGAGAGATGGAGAGTTCTTCTTACGCCTCCTGCAGACAGAGGTGGAGAGGATGGAGGGCTGGTGCCAGACCATGGAGAGAGAAGCAGAGGAGAACGATCTGCCAGAAGAGAGTGAGTTTGGGAGGAGGAGAAAAAAAGGAGGAGAAATAAAGAAAAAGGATGAATAATTCTTGGATTTCTAAAACTTGTTATGTGCTGTTTCCTCCTTAGTTCTTGAGCTGATTCGAAATGCAGTTGGCAGTGCCCAGATGCTCATGTCCCAGAAAGTTCAGCAGTTCTTTCGCCTCTGCCAACAAAGTGTGGTGAGTTTGTGTGATTGCATGCAAAATCATGACAACACACATTAGATATGGTGCAGGGCTTTGTCGAGATTCTCTGCCACACAAGGTAAAATTAGCTTGGCTGCAAACACACAACTGCAGGAACTGGTCACATTCAATTTTCTCTTTGCCGAATCAATGTATATCCTCTTGCCACCCTTCATTTCATGTCCCATCTCCCTGCCCTCCCCAGGACCCATCAGCTTTCCCCCAGCCCACCTCTCAGGACCTGGCAGGTTTCTGGGACCTGCTCCAGCTCAACATAGAGGACGTCAGGGTCAAGTTTCAGGACCTCCAAAGGCTCAAGGACTCTAATTGGAGGCTCCCACCTGAAAAGAAGGTGAGAGGCCCAGTGGTTCACACAGCCCTGGTTTCCCTGCAGCACTCCCCCAGAGCTAAGATGGCAGTGTGCAGAAGAGTAGCACAGATGGTCGTGCCCTCCAAGCCTTTGCAGGCTGTCAAAATACAGAACTGCAAGAGGAACGGAGCAGAGCTGAGCTCATGAGACTGTGGAATCTTAAACTGCTAGGAAATCTAAATGCATATCAGCATTCTTTTGCAGTCACTGCAGCTGGTCACACAGAAGATACTGCTTGTCTGTTACATTATTGTTATAGATGCTACTCACTGATCAGCTACATTAGTTTTAATAACAAACTAACAATTCTTTCTCTTTTTCGTCCTTTTCTTTTTACATCACCTTTTTACTTTCCTTTTCTTCCCCCATTTCATTTCCTTTTTTATAACACCCGATGCTAATGCATGCTGAAATTTTTCCTTTTTTTTCATTTTTTGTCTTTCTTTTGGTTACTTGTCTTAAAATGTTTCGATCCATGATTTTTCCTTCCTTGAAATTTTCCTTCTGTGTTGCTTTGGTTTGTCATTTTCTTTGTTTTTCCCAAATATCTCCACTTCTTTTTGCTTGGGATTCCTTTTTTTACTCCCATGCAAAACCATTTTTTCCACCACCCAACACTGCAAATCCACTGTTCGTTTCCATTATATATCTACGTCTCACCATTGCTGGGTTAGGAGGATAAGAAGCTTCCTCCACCCTTACCAAAGAAGCCAGCAGGCGGGGTGAGTGGCAGTCTCCGTGCTGACAGTAGCAGTGGGGATGGTGGTGCCGGAGTGGGGTCAGGAGGCCTGGTGGTGCCTCGCCTGGGTGGACACACCCTGCCCATGAAGGAGAAGTCCCTGGACCTCGGGGACCGTCAGAGGACAGAAGCGAGGAGAAGGCTGCTGCAGACCAAGCGGGCTGCATCCTTCAGGCAGAACTCGGCCACAGAGAGCGCCGACAGCATCGAGATCTACATCCCAGAAGCTCAGACTCGACTCTGAACACAAGGATGAGGTGTCTCCCACCCACCTCTTAACATACCCTCACCCCTCCCAAGCTGACCTGCACATCACAGTCTCAGTCTTTCTCTGAGCCCAGTTTCGGATCTGCGGCAGGTTATCGCTGTTTATCTTCTGCCCTCCCTTCAGCATTTCCTTCCCTTCACATACAACAACTACAAACCCACTTTCCTTGTTCATTAAACAAGCAATGACAGCCATTTTAGTGACTTGACTTGGACATTTTACTGACACAGAGGCCTAGACATTAAAAGATAGCTGGCAGATATGAGTTCTAGACTTTTTTAAGAATATTCTTGGATTTCTTTTTGGCTAACAAAAGTCCACTTTTATAACAGTAGTCAGCGGAGGTTCACGCAGTAGTAGCATGCCTGTGCGTGTTCACCTCGCACTTCTCCATCACTGAAAATAAAGGGCTTAACAGGCACAAAACCTCTGTGTGAGGAGATGAGAGAGTCTCCCAGTGGATCCCTGTTGCCGTCTCTTAAATGCCATTTGCAACAGAATCAACTAAGATACATCCACTCTCTTCCCTGATGCCACAAGTATGGATCAATAAATGTGGATTCATCACTCACCATCGGTGTAGATGCCCTTAAAGTCAAATGGTTGGAAGTTCCCAAAGAACATTCTCCAAACATAGTCTGTCAACTACAGCTGGCTCCTTTCACCCAGGTGTCATCTGTCCACTGAGTCAAAGAATATGGAACGATTTTCTTCCTCTTTCCTTCATTCCGTGTGACCTTACCCTACCCTCAGCATTCAGCAGTGAGGCTGTTTGAATGTGCAAGTGCTATTTGTACATAGTGTGCACACTCGTGTTTGCCAAAAGGAGCTTTTGCAGTGTAGCATCACAGCCTTGACAAGCTAGAGAGCATCACAGACAAAAGAAAAACCGAGCATTTGCTTTTTATGTAGTCTCTCTGAAGTTTCAAGTGTTCAGGGGTGGGGTATGCTGGAAATTTTTTGGGGAATATATTTTGGTGGTATTTTAAGACTCTAGCAAGAAGGCCCCCGTTTCACTGTGAGACTGTGGCACCACCAAGTGGTGAAATGAGGACCCAAACCAACAACAGTGGTCTGCAGAGTTTTTCCACCTCAGTCAGGAACTAACAGTCGCCCTGATGAAGCAGCCATGAAAGAGGATCAGTTTCTTTTTTCTTTTAGTTTGTCCCCTTGACACACAGTGTCTTTTCTCTTCTCTTCTCTTGAATATTTTGAGTGGACCTAATATGTTTGCATTATTGAGAAGATAAAGCAGTGGATTACAAAATAAAAAGAGGATTAAAAGGGGAGAACTTCCTAAGTCGTCAGCAGAATCCGCTCGCCTAAGTTGAAACACAGTCTTCTCAATTTCACACACCGCTAATGATTAAAACGAATGATTATTCAATCAAACAAATACAAAAGGAGTCATACTTAATGTAGCTCTCTCCATACACCCTCCAAAGAGTCATCAAGAAGAGGAAACCATCCGTTTTGAAATGATATAAAAAGGAAGAACTTGATAGTGTTTGGTAATTATGAGATTAAGTAACACTTGTTATGAATGGAATTGCAGCACTACGTGTTTCCTTCCCCTCTATTTATTTGTTGATATCATACTATCTGATTTTTTTCCACTGAACCAAGTGTAGCATGATTTCAAAAAGCTTTGAAAGGGTCTCATTTACAAATTAATGTCAGAGCAGTAATTTCTCATGGGAAGTGTTTTGTATGGACGGTGCATATAGTTTTGTATGCATGTGTGTGTGCGCGAGTATATGGTGTGAATATGAAGGGCTGTGTGTCAAAAGGAACGTGTGATGAAGCCCAGTGAATATTAAAAGTCCAAATCAGCCATTTTTAAGACAAAAAAACACAAATATAAGAATCTTTTAGCATGACCAGTTTTTTTTTTTCTTTTCTATGTGGATGGAATGCGTTGGCAAAATGGGATATTTTAATGGAAGATGTATATTTTATAATATAATCTACATTTCTAGATTAGTAGAGACTATTGAGTACAGTATATGTACACAAAAAAACGTATATCAAATGTGAAATACCACAGTATTATTATGATAGATTATAGCATTGTGTGATACTACAGCTGTGTGGCATATCCAGACTCAGTACATGTGAAAAAGAGTTTCAAATGATTATTATCTTCAGATTTTTTGGGTCAGGTTAACAGGGTATATAACTGGCAAGAGTGTTAATTGCCAAGTATGATCCTCCTTAGGCCTGCTGTATATCTGTCTGTGGTTCTGACAACATGTACTGCTGTATCCCCTCCCTATATTTCCTCTTTAGAACCAACTACATGTGCCTAACCAGCTCTATGTGGAGGTTTCCTTTGAACACAGTTTACAGTATATATATTGAAAGATATGTAAATAGAAAAGTATAAAATCTCCAGAGAATATTGTTAAGGAAAATGTTTTTATTGTACTGACACACCATCCTTTGTCTCCCTCACTCTCACTTGCAATACACACACGAGACTGGCAGATTTTGTTGATATTAGTACTGCATGTTTTATGTCGACCTCATTTGAAAAAACTTCACCGGATCAAATTTTTGACTGATACCAGGACAGCAAAATTTTGTAGCTTATAAAACTTTTAATGTGATTGAAAATTGACAAGATTTTACAGTGCAGTTATTTCAATGAGTCACATCTTTGTACAAAGATTATATCCTTGGAGGGTAATGATACTGGCAACCTTGAATTAGCAATCAGTGTTTTTGATGTAAATCTCCACAGATCAATTTAACCACCTCCATGTGAGACAAGCTGCCCTGGTGATGGAAAAAAAAGGGCTGAGAATCAGACATCATGTTTAATTCATCTGCAGCAGTGTGGGTTGCAGAGCAGCCTTTTTTATCCCCTCATCCTCTGCTACCCTCAAACTTGACAACAACTCAGTGGTGTTTGGCACAGCCCTCATCAAACAAAGCACAAAGACCTGCTTTTATACTGTTACTCCACTGTGAAGGCCTCTTGACTCCTCCCTCACAATCCTTGAACCTGCACGCTGAGGGATGGCAAGGTCTTTCCATTACGAGTTGGCCTTGAGGGACACAAGGGATCAAAGAGGCTTTGTGGGATATTTATCCACCGTAGCAACTACTACTACTTCTTCAGTTCTCGCTGACTTTCTCCTCTCTACTTTCGATCACATGTTGAGGTGTTAGCCAGCCACCTTGCCTTGAAAACAGGTCCACTACAAACACACTTTTGGTGGTATGATTTCCATAGTTTCTGTTCAGTGTTTCACCCATCTATCTGTCCATTTCCTCACAGTTTAAATACAGGAGCCTCGGCTAATAATAGCACCTGGTTGTATAATTGTACAAACATGATCTGAACACTCACCACCACAGCAGACGGACTAGTACACGAACCCTTTCACCTCTTTCTAGAAGTGCAAAAACCCCTCATGGACAGCTGGACGGACAAGTCAA
Source organism: Ctenochaetus hawaiiensis (assembly GCA_029783645.1). Taxonomy (NCBI): domain Eukaryota; kingdom Metazoa; phylum Chordata; class Actinopteri; order Acanthuriformes; family Acanthuridae; genus Ctenochaetus; species Ctenochaetus hawaiiensis. The sequence continues at coordinate 15,775,428 of JAPZDY010000008.1, forward strand.
CTCAGAGTACCTCAGTTCCTAGCAGCAGTGTCTCCAACCCCCCGACCCAGGCCTCTGTCCTCAGGGGATTCTTTAACACCACACAACCGACGGACCAGATCAGTCCCACAGGAATGTTGTCCATGTTCTCTAAATAAGAGGGAAAGTCCTTTGAGCCCAGATTCTCTAGTAGCCATTTCCTGAGACTGGAGAGCAGCAGTGAAAAGAGATTGAGGCAACTTTAGCCAACGTGTGTTTGCTGTGTACCGTACATCTGCAGGAGGGAAGCCGTAGCAGCAGATTTGAGTTTTAGTTACGCAGATGTTTCTAAGAGGCAGAGCTGTTCTGAAGGAAAAACAAAGTCACAGTTCAAGTTAAACCTCACTTAAAGAAGCCAAAGAAGTAGTTATCCTGGCACAGTAACAAAAGCTGCGAGCTGTGGCTGCTTTTCCTTGTTCCATTACTCACTGCAATATTTCAAACTGGTCGATATGGAGATCTTGGCAAATACAGAATGATCATTTCTTCTTTCGCAGTTGTAATTTTCTACAAACTATCACACTTCTCCCATATTTCTGCGGAATGCTTTTAACTAACCAATAACAAAAGGACATGTTGGGTTAGCATTACTGGAAATTAATATAGCACTGATACAGCATAAGGAGAGCAGTAAACAGTGAGGTCGATGTAATACAATAACATAAAGCTGGATTACATGCATGCATTTTTAACAGTGAATCTAGGCGCATATAAATATAGGCAATTTCAATCCACTCTGCCACCAAGACTCAAAAAACTGCTTTATAAAAAATGAATTATTGAATGCAAATATATGAAATAGCTACTGCAGAAAAGATTCTAACCATGAATGGTATCACAAACAGGCTCTGATTTCATGAATATAAATTTAATACTTGTTTATACTTCGACCACACTCAAACTAAAACAAATTATTTGGTTCTCCCCTCAGAGGTTTCACTCTCCTCCAGAGCAGCTCAAAAACTCTGCAAGATGCTTAACTGAAACTCTAATGTGCCTTGTGAGGCGTTATTGTGTTTGTATGTGTGTTTGTGTGTGTGTGTATGTGTTTACCCTATAAAGCTGTTTAACAGTACACACACAGGTTACCATGTGGGTCAAAGACAACTGAGCAATTACTATGTAATTAACAAAGGAAATAATACCCTGCCGCCCTCACGTTTACAGAACTGTAAATAACTGTTGCCAATGGACATTGCTCTTCTCAATATTACATATATTGTTATTACAATATGGTTATTATTATTATTAGTATGATTATTGTCATTAAAAGGATTATTTATTGCCATCACTCTCATTATTCTAAATGGTGTTGTCAACTATAGCTATGGGTAAACATTGTTCTGTATTCAAGGACGAGTCTCGTGTACAATAACAAAAAAATAGTTTTATCTCTGATGACGAGTCTTAAATCGCTGCTACTAAGGAGACGGAGTAGAGGAAAAGCAAACTGACAATAACTCTGGGAAGACATTTTTTCTCTGGGATCAATGATGGACACTCCATTGAGGAGTGAGAGATCACCAAAAGAGGAAAGGAAGCGTTGGACGAGCAGATGGACTGAATGGAAGATCCAAACTTTTACGAACTTCTTTCTCCATGTGCATTTATTCCACTCTGAACTCTTAGTTCTGCCAGAGGAGGAAAACAACATGGACATCAAACTCATACAGACTCTACCCTCTCTGTAATCTACTCTATAATGTAGCAAAACTAAATAGCCCATCATTCTCTACTCTCTCCTCCTCTTTCATCCCTCTCTTGTATTTCTCACCGAACACCATGATTTTGAATCAGACGGGTTTGATACAGCGAGCTTTTCTGTCTTTAAGCTCAGCTTTATTCTTGAGTTCTCTTGTTTTTCTACGTTCGATTCAGTGCCAAGACAGCATATTGTGTATATAAACATTAAATGCTTTTGTTTTTCTCCTATAAAAACAAATTTACTGGAGCATATAGCAATAGTGATGCCATAAGATATGAACTTTGTTTCATGATGCCCACCAGTGAGTACACAAGATGCATGAGAACACCACAGTGACCAGGAGTCTGAACTTGTGCTGGATGACAGCGGAGGACGTTGCACAGTGGCGTGTTAATCATGATTCTCTTTGTTGTGTTGTGGTTCTCATTTTGTACATACAAATTTATTTATTGCTCTTGTACGTTTTATGGATCTAGATGTGTCAAAGGAGCACGTCTGATAGCGCTGAAGCCCAGAGAGATGGCACACTGTGACGTGGTTTACCCCAACACAGAATGTAACACTGTCAACGTTGTCAAAACATTTTCTAATGGCTAATATTATTACTATTAATATGATTATTATAAAGCTATTTTAGCGAGTTAAACAAGGGTTGCTGTGTCTCCTTTGTCTTTCTTTTGTGTTGGTTTCCTGACTCATTGAAAAGGAAGAATCAATTATTCAGTAACTAAATCAAACCTTCCCCTGAAAAATTTCTTCATTATATTCAGGAGTTTAACTATCAAAAACTCAGTTAAGCTGCCTCATTGGGACTGTATGTGTGTGAACTGATTGACAGTGGCCTGGTAATATAAGCTGACAATAGGTTTTGCTTAAAAAAAAGTTGCTTAACTGTGATTGCTAGACAGAAATACATGTATGTGTTATTACATTTTTCCCGTTGGATTGTCACTCGCTTTTAACCAACTGGAAAATACAAAGCTGTTAAAATACTTAAGGGCAAAAATTTAAAATTTTGGAAAATATGGTTTGGAGCTTTTTGATACTTTCCTCTCACCTGCAGACAGAGCCAAACTAGCTGTTCCCGCCTTTACTTCTAATGCTAGGCTAAGCTAACCAATTGCTGGTTGTAGTTTCTTTCTTAATAACAGATATGAGAGTGGTATTGTTCCTCTCTCCAACACTCTGCTAGAAAGTCAATTAGCAAAATTCCCAAATTGTCAAACTATTCCTTTCACAGATAATGGTGTTTCTACTGCACTCCATTGCTAATAGTGACAAGCTAATTGAGAAAATGAATTTTTAGGGCTTTTATAACAGCTTCTTTCGATGACATTTCATGTCTGATTTTACTGCATTTTAAAGTATTAGGTCTTATTAACTACCGTAGTAGTGTTGTATCATTCCAATAATGTTAAAATCATTTCAGAGTGAATCCAAAATTAAATGACAGTAAACAGACCTTCTGCAGTGCACAAATACTAACATGGGCAACAACCATTAAAAATGCAAAGCAAGGATCAAACAGAAGCATTTTCCACACAGAATTTTCCATTTTTTCCCTGTTTATCCTGTCTCTTTCTATCCGTCTCTTTCTATCTGTCCGTCTCTCTCATTCCCTCTATCTCTGCCTCTCTCTCCTTCACTGCCTTTAGGAATTTGCAATGCAAATACAAAGCAGGTTAAAAGAGAAAACAGATAACAATTTAGCACTGGCATTCTGAGTCAAATGCTCCATCCCCTTAGGCATCATCTTTCCTGTCAGATCTAAACACAGGCTGACTTTTACGGGGATATTTTTGTCCACTCACACAATTGCTGCGATAAAAAACTACAGTCAGGAATATAGCCTGCTGCTACTGAATATAAAGTGTTCACCTGAGATTTAAGAACATGTAGCAGTAGCCTCGGGGTATGACAAGCAGGCTACAACCAAAGCTCAGGAGTTAGTCAAGTATGAAAGTGTGGGAGGAGAATTCATAATGCCCTCCTGAGGCACTTGGTGGGTTTGCTTAAAATAAAAATGCTAACAAGTGCTGCACAGAACATCAAGAAATCCAAAACGTACCCACCTCATCTTATTCCCAATCATGACTGTGCAATGTTTTAGAGGTCAATATAGCAGCACTGAGGGGTGTTTGAGTTCCCGTTATAAACACTGAGAGACAACTTTGTTTCCTGACCTTGCTTTCAGGGCATTCAGTGTCTACCATAACCCTAAAGACTAAGGACACTGCATGAAAAATGGGAAACATCAGCAGTAAAATATATCTGTAAGATCCTCTCAACTTGAATGTGTTTTTTGTATGTGTACGTCCCCTGAAATGTCAGACCTTCTCTATATTGACTTGTATCTGTGCAGTTTGTCACTGAATGTTTTTTTCACACTCCTTTAGTGAAAGGGAGATGTCTGTGCACTTCTCTAAAGTCTAAAATTTAAACATAACCTAGTAAAACTATAGTGTAAGCTGTAGTGGTGGGCGAAGCACAAGGACTGAATAGAATTTTTAAATTAGTCAGAAAAATAAGATGTGCTTTACTTTCAATGTAGAAATTCAGTGTTTATCTAAATATTAATCACCAGGGTATGTTTACATACTTTTAAACATTTCTAGAGAGGGACTTTGACATTTATACCAAGTTCTGAACGGGACTACTTTTCCCAGATCTTAAGAACAGCACAAAGTTCAAATTAATCTTATAAACAACCATTCATGGGTTAAATGTCATCATCTTTTATTCAAACATTTTAAAAGCATACAGTAAAAAACATAAAAAGTGCTTTGTATGTACACTGTTCATTTTCAAACAAACCCTTTGAAATAATTAATCATTTCTAAAACAGTAATTAGATATCTGAGAAGGAAGCCTTACGCCCTGAACTGCTCATTCCCCTTTTCATCCATAATCATTCAGTGATTATATAAAGAGCACAATTAAGAGGCAGTGAATATTCAAAATGTTACACAAGCCCCATCCCTTCATCTGTAGTGCATTAATCCCCTTTAAGCTACAAACCTCATGAAAGCCTGGAATGAACAAAGTCTACACATTCACATTGTAGAGGTGGAGCAGTTTTGGGTTCAACCCACAGTTTCCACCAGGCACGTCTGTGACCCGGCTGCCCGAGCTGATTGGTCACTCAAAGCAATGCTAGTGATACAAACAGCACAGAACATATCAAGCCAGACACAGAAATGGCATAGAGAATCTAATCAGTTTTCAAAATAAAACCCCTGTGCAAACACCCAAACTGTATCAACTCCATAGCT
>JAPZDY010000008.1:15824910-15846207 GCA_029783645.1 Ctenochaetus hawaiiensis
ATTTTTGGCTGATGTTGTTTCTCTCACCTCCAGGTAAAAGCAAGCGGCGTAAGATTCATTCACAATGTTGTCTCCATGTTTGAAAGTGGGGACCTGAAAAATCAGATTACAATGTGAGCAGTATAGACCATTAAGGTTCAACTGCAACGAGCATTATCATCATATATTCAGACTTAATGACAATGACACTTGATGACAATCAAAACAACTTGCTGAGCTAACCGCCAGGAATCAGTGTGCATGGAGTTTCCAAAGCACGACTATATAAATATCTGCTGCAAATTTAGGGCAGAAGCGCACTTGAGCTGTCACAGGAAACCAGATACCGTGCAGTACACACGTTCGCAAAAAAACCCAGTCACTTAAATCTCATCTTGTTATAAATTACCTTTAAATTTAGACTTAAAGAAGACACTTAAGCATTCAGTCAGTAAGTTGCCCATTGACGTGAGGGTTATAAAATAGTGGTGTGTGCGTTGCGTATGTTTTTAAAACGAGCTGAAGGATGATGAATATATAATTAGACTATTTCATCGGTTACTGTAGATTTATTATAACTTCATGCCTACCTGCCCCCTGGGATTTATATCTAAAACTTCTTGGGACTTGTGTTCCTTTTTGTCAAAGGAGAGCAGTTTTTGGTTATAACCCTGCAGGTTCTTCTCCTCCAGAGCGATCATCAGCCTCCAGCACGGAGGAGAGCCGGAGATCCAAAACAGAGTCATTGCTTTGGCCATGGTTTCGGTTCAGCAGCCCGGAGACGGACGTGTCAGCCCCGTTACAGATTAAGTACTGTAGCGACTAACGATAATGGGCTGAATAAGGTATCTTCTTCCTACTATTCTTGGGTTTCAATGCCAGCCGGCAAACCAGTTTAGTGTGACTATACTGCCATCAAGTGGACTGGAGTGTGAAACTAGATTTTTTTCCCGCCAAATCAGTCTCTTTTCTAAGATATCGTCAATGTATACCCTGTCAGATGTTGCCCTCAAAAAATGTGATATTTAAATGGTAATAAACAAACCAAGATGCTTTATATGGCAGCATAACTTCCACCGTTTCTACAGCAGGCTTCATGTGCTGTCCGGTTTGTTGCTTTTCCGTTTAGTGTGATTGAGACCTGTAGGACCTTGAAGTTTCCCAGTCAGTGATATGCATAAAAAAAATGTTAATAAGAAAGGACAGGAGTGGCATCAAAGCGTTTGTGTAAGCTGCTGTAATTTTCACTGTAGGACTGTCAAATATTCCGTTATTGTCCTTTAATATTTTTGTTGGGCAATAAATCAAACATTTTGATTCCAGATAAATGGTCGGTTTCTCCAATTAATATTTTTGTTTCACACTGAGGAAACTGCTGCATCAAATAGCCTACTAGGCTGCTTTAAAGGAGGAGGTAATACAATTCATCTAAAAGATTAATTTTTCACCTGAAAAAAATTTACCTTAATAAATTGACAAAAGACTGCCCTGCAGTGAAAATCACAGCAGATTTCAGAGACAGACACTGATGCAAGTTGTTTGTTTTGTGTAGCTCACAAACAAAGATTAGCTATTGTTCGTTCTACTGATGATGGGGATCTCAAGTTATTATATAGACGATTATCTCCATCTACTGGCCAAAAGGAGGTAATACAAGTTCTGGTCTTCAAAAACCACTTCCTCTTTTTCTCAGCTTTACCTCAAACGACCTCACTTTTTATAGACCTTTGGTTTCTAAATTATGAACTTTAAATTAAACCATTTATTTTAAAATATTTTTTATTAACTTTACAATCTCTAACTAATTTACAGATACAATAAAGTGGTGAAGGCAAAATCTGTGCACGCTTCAGAGATCTTTCAAGATGTCATCACCCAGTGAGCAGGCCACCCAGCGTGGGGGCCGGCTGGCTTTGATGCTGGGCCTGTCCTTCAGCAGGCTGTAGTATTTGGCCAGTTTGGGGTAACGTCCTGCAGACAGCCTGAAAAGGAGAAACAAGGTCATGATGGCGATGAAAAACAAAACAGTCTGGCCTCATTCTTCTATCAGTTGCCAAACTCAGTAACTTACCCAAAACGAAAAGCAAAAGCAACGTTTGGAAAAGTGATCACATCAGCTAAAGAGAAGGCTCCTGCCACATACGAACCTGCAGCCACCTAAACGCATAAATCAAACGAAAGACCCACTGATGTCAGCAATGTGTGCATGTGTGTGTCTGTGTTTGCATGTGTATGCTGTGCATACACTACCTTCTGCAGGTAACCCTCCCAGAGTTTCAGTTCAGTGGTCAGAGCTTCTTTGTTTCTCTTTAGAGCAGAATCATGTCTCTCCTCCTCAGGGACTAACCAGTCAAAGTAGATGACTGAATCTGAGACACATCATTCAGTATTAATATCACTACAGTGTGTGTGAGTGCACTTAATGATTCTAGCCATTTTTACCTCATCATTCTGTGTTGGTATTCATGTGAAGGCGTGTGTGTGTCTTACCGAGTTTCTCAGTGAGGTTGAGACCCTCCATCATGCGTTGGTACATCAGTGCTTGTTCAGCAGGGTTCTCAGGGATCAACTTGATGCCTTGAGACTTGAACTGATTCTGTCACAGAATAACAGAGAAATGTTTTTTTTTTTTTTTAACTCTTTGAAATGATGAGAAAAGACAGTTTGCTGTTGCAAGATTTGAACTTTACCTCCAGGTATAAACATGCTGCAAAGGACTCATTCAGTATGTGGTCACCATGTTTGAAGGCAGGGACCTGACAGAACAAAGTTACAAATTTACATAATTACTTTGATTTTTAATTGTGCAATGCATTTAAATGCCTCAAGGGCATTTAAAATGATGTATAACGTTTTCTACTCTAATTAATACTTTCGTTTGACTTCATATAATGAAGATGAGCATAGTTCAGATTATTTAAATATGACATTGGTTATTGGAAATGGGTCCTTTGCCCAAAAGACAGCTCAGTTGATACTGTTTTGTTTGAACAGCTGACTAGATTGGACTTAGCTATATACAAAACAATTATGGTTCTTTTTACTGCACTACATGCCACACCCACCTGTCCTCTGGGGTTGATATCCAAGACTTCCTGTGATTTGTGCTCTCCCTTCTCAAAAGACAGCGGCTTGTGTTTGTAGCCCTGTAGCTTCTTTTCCTCCAGAGTGATCATAACTCTCCAACAGGGAACGGAGCCGGGAGCCCACAGCAGACTCATTGACTTGGCCATGGTGGTCCGGACAGACACAAAGTCAACGAAACAAATGTAAAAGAGCCAACAGTGTGCAAGCAAGCAAAGTGAGCGGGAACGGTGCGGTTTATGGCTCCTCATTGATCCAAAGGTTGCTCAGAAGAGGCACACCCACGTGTTCTAGTGTGTGTTCAAAGGCTCAAAAGTGAAAGCAGTGAAGAACGACATGCACACCTTTTTTTTTCACTCAGTGGTTTTTGTTTTGTTTTTTTTATTGCAGATTGTGTATACACAGCATGTCAAGTGAAAGTGTATGTAACCATTGTTTCATGTTGGCATTTTTGCAGTGATATTTCCCTATGAGAGGAGCAGATGGTTCAGCTGGGACCTGCTCAAGGTCAGACAGAGTACAATGTGACCACAGAGTTCAAAGCAAAATGTCCAAATGCTGCTCCTCGTCTCTGAAAACACCAGTTTCTGCTCTGAGCACACCTTTCATTTCTCTTGTCTTTTATTACAATTCACAGAATAGCCTCCTTTCTCTTAGACTATAATACAAGTTTCTACAGAAATTACAAAAATAATACATCACATGAAACTACACTAAACATGCACACTGAAGTACTACAGTACTTAGTACCTGGCAGCTGAAGAGGGCATTTACACATTTTATGCAGAATTCTCCACATGTCCTTCAAAATAGATTATTAAATTTAAAAAAAACGTCTTTATCCGTTTGTCTTTTTACACTTTATAAACAGTTCCTCTGAGATAAAAACTTCCTTTTTCTCTGAGCTTTCAATAGGTCTTTAATTTTCAAAATGAGAAACTACTGATGTTGAGTAAGGTGCAATATGTCTAAGCTTTGCAAATAAATACTGAGAGCACTTTTGCCACAATAAAAAAACTATTTCAATGCAATAAACACTCGTACTCAATATTACTACGCCTGTGAATGTGACGTTTGTGAGTTGTCTGAGAAGTAGGAGGTGCATGAAACAAAAGGGAGAGATGGCATAAAGATGCACAGTCGTCCCTTTTAAAATGAAAGGCACACGTCAGATTGAAAACCTTTCACATTCCTACTGAACACAACTATACTTGTCACTTGTCAAACAAGCAGCTGCAGAAGCAAACATGTCAGCGTTGTTAGTGAGCCTCTTTGTTTGTGCTGATCTGCTGGGATTCCTTGAAACTGGATACGAGGACAAATTCAACCTCTTCGGCCTGTTCATCTTCACGACTGAAATTCACAGCTTAAATAAATGAAAAGAGGGTGAAGTCACAGCTGCAGAAACTCATAAGCAAACATTATCCCTTTTGGATCAATGCAACATTTCAAATATATGTCTAGATAAATAAAAAAACGTTTCAACTCAGTGTGGAGGCATTTTTCTTTTCCATGCCAAGTTGAACACATCAGTCTTTATTTAACGAAATTGCTTTTCTTCACTTCAGTTTCTCTTTGTGTTGCATTAAAAAAAAAAACACTATCATGGTTGCAGCTTCATCACTCAGACACATCAGGCAAAATTAGCAGCTGGCAAAAACCCAAAAGGGTTTGCGACAGTCGGAATACAGCTCTGTAAAGTGTGGAGAAGGCAGGCGGTGGACAGAGACGTGGCTTCAATCATTGCAGCTGTTTCTTTATGTGTCTGGAGAATCTGTCAGTCCTAAAGCGAGAGCTTCTTCTGGGGTCAGACCGTTCTTCAGAGTCCGTCTCACTGCAAGAAGAGAAGAGGAGAGCCTCATTAAGTCCTGTTTTTTAAGTTAGTATGCAAGAAACCATCATACAAGTTGAAATGGATACATTATTTGTTCATAGGTGATGTTGGAATAAATGAAATTATGATTTTAAAATTGCTACCAGCATTTCTGTTCTCCCAAACACTCATGTGACTAATCATGCAATGTTTGTCCAGTGCTACTCTGTGTCTCTATACTGTGTTTTGGTAAATTCTAATATACAAGTAGTATTGCACTAAGTTGGCAGACTTGTGACAATGTGAGCAAACAAAATAAGCATAATCAACAAAAAAAAGGAGTGTGTGGCATTTCAGTCGTACATGACTTCCGGTTGGCCCTGGACCTCCTCCTCTCTCGGGGCTGGGCTCTGGTTCCTGGGCCCTGAGTGGCTGACCTCACTATGCGCTCCATGATCTCATCTGCAGCGTCATCTCCACATATCTGAGCGTCCTCCACAGCCGGCGTCCACGCCTGCATGCTGCGACCTAAACAAAGCAAACAGGATGACAAAGGCTTCAGGATTATCACAGAAACCCCTTTTTAGTACTGTGATTCCTGTTTTTACTCTCATCTCCTCTGTGTGACCCTGTGAGGAACTTCCTGTCACCCTCACCTCCCCGTCCAGGCCGGGATCTCGTCCGTGTCCGAAGCCCTGGGACTCCGCTAGCCTCCTTGTCACCGCCGCTGAGGCTGGTTCTCAGCACGGCTTTCATGTGCTCGTGCTCTGCAGCATCCTCAGAGTGGCCCAGACCCTGAGGCTGCTCACTCTCCTGACTGCCACTAGGGGCACTGCTGTTACTGCTGGAACCATAGCGGCCACACTGGATGGAAAGAGACAGAATGAAAGACAATAAGAATTTGGCACTTGTATTTAAAATATTTTGGGCTGGATCAAATATTTTTAAGCTGAAGCATTAAGAAAAACATCCAACCTGTAAAACATCACAATACCTGCTCTACTTTACTGACTGATTCACTCAGATGTTAAAATCGAAATCAAAAGGAAAACTTTGAGGGAAAGTGGTCTAGTCAGGGTTAGTTTTTTCATGCGCACACACACACATGCAGAGAGGCAGCACACATGATGATACCTCACTCTCCTCTTCATCATCAGACTACGGAGGAAAGACAGAGTGAAAGTCAAAGACTTGTTCAGAGAAAATGAAAGGAAAAAAGCATCATGAGAAGTGGAAAGAGAAGAAAAAGACAACAGATATGGAAGTCTAAGTGTGTCTGTGTGTACAGGATTCATTCTATGTGTGTGTGTGATGCTCACAGGGGCATTGACGTCCATGATCATCTTCCCTCGGGTCTTGTTGCGTTCCCGGTGGTCGGCTCGTTTCTGTTTCTGCTGCAGCACTCGGTCTCGTGTGGTTCGGTACTCCAGCGCAAACTCACTGAGGATTTTACTGAACCTGTGGACGCTGACCTCTCTGACGCTGTAGGCCGGATGACCAAGAAACAACAGGAACGAATGGAACCTGGGAGAAAGATGAGAAAATTTAATTTTCCTAAAATGTACGTGTGGAGAAGTACTTTCTCCAGTTGTGCAAATGCATTGCAATTGTAATGCAACTATCATAGATTTTGTATTTTAAGCTTCTTTATTTCCAAGTAAGTCTGTTTTATGCACTTAGAAATCAATGTTCCTGGTTTTTACTAAATAAAATAAATATTTTCAGCTGAGCAGTGGCTGATCTGTTGGATTCAAAGAAGCGTGTGTGTGTGTAGAACATGTTTTGTTTTGTCTCATGGTCAAGGACAGATTGTTTTAAAAGGTAACTACCTGTTGATGATCCTGCGGTGAACAATCTTGAGGATAATAATCCTCTCAGCACAGTCTTTCAGGAAGTCAGACATCTTCTGCTTCAGCTGGGGCTTCATCTCATGTTTGGCGATCACCTTCAGGTGGTCCCATGAGGCTTTGCAGCGCCGCTCCATCTGACACAGGTTCTCCTGCAGCTGGTCGAAATCCACCTGACAGAAGAGACGGTTGTACAAAAAAAAGAGTGACTTTTGGAGGCAAAGTGTCTTAAAGGCACATGTATTCCTGCTTTACGGATGAATTTATTATGTATGGGAGCTTTCCAAAAGTGAGTGCGTACTTTTGCAGATCGCGTGATGGCTCCGATCTCAGAGTAGAGGTCGGTGCTCTGAGGGAAGTTCTCCACCACCACAGAGCAGGCGTGATGCAGCAGGGACTGCTTATGGACCGTGTCCTTCACCTCAGGAACCTTTTCCAAGTACGTCAACTCGAAGCCTTTAGCCTGGACATGTGGACACACAGATGACTTACACAAAATAATAACATATTTTTATTTCTTTGTTTACTCTTCTAAGCATTACGATGCTTTTACGCATTACGATCATCATTACGATCATTACGATAATCATTACAACAAGCATTACGATCCAATTTGAGTTGAACAAAAAAATGAACAAAAACCCCAAAAATCATGCCTGAGCTGAGATTATGTCTGGAATAGTGGTGCTAGGCATCTGTTTCCATCAGATGTAAGCAGCTAATATATGATGCAATTCCTAACCTACAAAATGACTGGTATTAAAAATTCTACACTTTATAAAAATCACTGCCTATTTGTACAATTAGTAAGAAAAAGAAGCTTGTCATTATGTCCCAGTTTGGTGTTTTGAACCTGTAATGGTTCTGACTCACATTGGTGCCGTTCAGGAAGTTTCCAATAGAGAGCAGCGTGGAGAGGATGTAGCGGAGTGTTTTGTTCTTCTCCAGCTGCTCCATACCCTCCTTCAGATCCTGCAATGGCTCTGCTACTTCCTGGAAGGAGGAAAACACACACACACACACACACACACACATCATTAATTGAGTCCCAAAAACGTATGTTTTGTTAGTTTACAGTTATATAAGTGGTTAACAGGTGCACCTCATCTCCCATCACAAACCATCTGTGCTTCTCTGAGGTCATGAGAGGCTGTTTAAAGGTCGCAGCCTCGGTCACCTCCGCCATCAACCGTGCTTCTGATTACACAAAGCTATTGTTTTTGTTTATGTGTCTCTGGTACACTGCCCTCCATTAACCCTCCCACCACCAAACCATCCCAGGGAGTCGAGTCGGGAACGCCGTTCCGTCGAACGTGCGGTCAGGAATGATGCCTTTCATGGAGAGATTAAAGAAAACTTCATCCTGCGGAAAGCCGTAAAATTTACAGGACGGAGAAGGAGGGTGGTGTGTTCTTCGTTCTCTGGGTTTTTGACTTTGAACTTCCCCTGGATGCATTCTCTGCTGGAGTAAAACATGCTGTGCCAGAAGACGATGAGGTGCCGCTAATAAGCGTGCATACTTTGCTATGATGTTATGATGTAACTATGTTGATGCTTTGCGGATGTTGTTTGGACTGAAGGGCCTACTGATACTCACTGACACGGCCTTCAGACACACACACACACAAATGCACACATGCCATGCACGTTTACTCAGAGCATCATGGTGCAGAGTTCATTTGGCTTCCTATGTGTGTGTCTGTTTCTGCTTTAACAAAACCACATTCATTTGCTCAGTAGGATTTTAAATATGTGTTCGATAATGGTTTTGGTTTGGCTCTCCCTCTCCTACATTTTTATGAAAAGCATCTGAAGTTTCCTTTTTTTCAAATTGTTAGTTTTATCTAATTGCAACAGTGCTGCTCTTTGTTTATGCAGACCTTCTCGGTGGCCTCATAGTCCATCTTGAAGGCCCAGAGCTGCAGTCTGGCGGAGAGTTCGCTGATGGAGGACAGGGTGAGGAGGAACTGCTCTGCTGAGCCCAGAGGGACGTCTGGGTTTGCCAGCTGGGCCTCCTGGATCTTCTGCTTCTCCTCCTCTGTGGGGATCATCGTCAGGATTTTCTGAAGGATGAGGACAGAGCAGGGTAAGAGAGGACGGTAGCGTTTCAGTCACATTCATTACTTTCTTCCTTTATTCACCATCGTCTGCATCCCTCACCTCAATGCCCTCCTTGTTGAGCGCATACTCGTCAAAGTTGAGGATGGCCGTCTTGATGGTGCGAGGAGGAGGCAGCACCGTCAGACCGATGTTGATGGCGTTGCTCCTCTTGGAATCCAGAACGATGATCTCCTGACGTTTGCCGTCTGCTGCAGTTTTCTACGACACACAAAAACACAGTGAGGGTCAGTGCTGGGTCTCCCTCTTTCTCTGTGTGGTCTGCTTTATGGGCTTGTAAGGATTAGTGGGATCATCACTCAGGTTACACTGACTGCAGCTGTGGGAACTGTACGGCTGGTGGGAGCGGGGAATACGATCTGTACAGTATGTGTGTTTATGTGTGTCTTTGCATGTCTGCAGACATACGTATTGTCACTGTCTGTGAACACATGACCTCACCGGCACTGGAGGCCATTATGAGCCACTAAAGGAAGGAAGTCATAATATGTCAACGCATAAAAGTGTAACAGAGTAGGTGCTGAGGCCCGGCTACTGCCACTATGAGGTAATATACTCACTATATGGAGTTTGGAAGATTTATACCACATGACAACTCTGCTGTTATGATACACAAGTCAAACTTAAATTTTAAAGCTAAATATTTAGTGATCCAAATATTTCTATTTACTGTAATAATACTCTATTTCTATCTACTGTAAAATTGAAACATGAGATAAACCTTAATGGAAAAGAATTTAAGATTTAAAAATTTGCTTGAGTTTTTTAACCACTGATTTAATGTAAAGTATAGAATAACATTTCTGCCAACATGAGGCAAATTAATCAGTCAGACAAGGAAAAAACTAGCAAGAGATCTAAAGCTCCAAAGTTTAAAAAACTAGTAAAGATAGGTGGTTGTATAATTACAAAATACACCAAAAATATTCCAGCTAAAACCTCTGTGAAACTGGGTGTGATCTCTAGTCTTTTTCAATTACTGGATGTCATTCTTGACATTCTTACATGGTAAGTTAAGAAAACCATCAAACAAAGGAGAGTTTGCCAAAGCAGAAACAAAGTCAAGTTTGCTCTGCTCTTCACGGCTCAGTATTCCGGTGGTCCTCTGAATCTTGGATTTTCTCATTAACCAGCAGCTTGAGCCGCTTTAGCTGTTTGGATTCAATACATCTGCAGACCACCATCATGCTGTCATGTTACATGTAGACCAGAAGCTGAGCCAAGTGAGTTACTACCTGAGTCGGTTCTAACAGAAGCTGAGCTTTTAAAGCAGTGGCTCGGGAGTTCAAAGCACAAGAGGCCCAATCTCAAACAGACCATACTTTTCTTATTTAGAGGCTTTATGGGAATTATGAAGGATTGAAAAGTGCCCTGAACACACTGGACCCCACTAAACCTTTAAAACGTCAACCTTTAAGTGCTAAGAGGTAATGGACACCAAACCTCTGCACTGTGTGGCTGGCAAAAGTGAGATGTTTGTAACCAAGCAGGAGCCACAAAATCTATTAAACATTGTGCCAGGACTGAAAATAAGTATCTGTCTCCTGTAAGTACATGAGAAGCTGACGTAAGTTTAAAAATTATAAATTTATAATGTGGCAGAATTAAAATTTAATGCAAAAAAATCTCATATGTTGGTGTAAAGTGACTTGTCTGATCCCAAATCAGCAACAACGTCATTTGTAAGCTGATATGGTAGCATCACAAAAGTAATATCTCCCCATCTAAAGTTTTATTTTGAAAATTGAAAAAGTCTACCACAGTTGTCAGATGCATCACTCCTGTAACTTTTGCTGAGCCGCAAACATCGGACAGCCCGTCGTGACGTCAGATGAATGACCAAATAACAGGTTTGATCAAATGATGCGCTGCACAGTATTGTGCATGCAGCAGGTTTTTTGACTTGTATGTGTGACCTGAAACTTGGGTCTACAGCCACAATCTAGAGACCCAAACTTTGTTTTAGGGTACTTAAGGAAGGGAGTCAAATCCAGGAAGTTAAGGGCTGTGTGGAGCAACTATTGTGTTGTTGTGGGTGAGAAACTGGCACATGAAACGATCTGGAAGTAGGTGTGTTGTCATGTTGGAGAAACCGGTTGCCATTGTACCACTGTTCAGGTTGTCTGGAAGATGATGATGATCCTCAACATGAAGTTGAGTCATCCCGAGCACAGACTCTGACACAGCCTTGATATTGCCACTGGTCAAAAAAAAACTCAGGTGCTTATGGTTACCAAGCAATGTTCCTTGGAAAAGTTATCCATGAAAGTTACAGCTTGTGCCTGCTACATGCACATTACAACACAGTGTTCTGTTTATGCACAACAGGAACAGTCTTGTGAGCTTTGATCGTACCTCGGAAATGACCAAACTAACAGCACTTTCCGTGGATGCCGCTGGGATAATCTGGTTAGTTAAACCATTCATTCAGTATCATACAGTGCGTCCATAAAACTGGTGTCCCTGACCTCTCTGAACCTTGTTCTGGTTCAGGTTGTTTACCTTTGTCACTGGCATTTCCTTTGATTTCGACTCAAACAGGTGTTCCAGTTTGGCTGTGTCCAACTTCACTGTTTCCAGTTTGGACCAGAAGGATTCTCCACTGCGCTTGTAGTCTCTGTACTGAGTGTCTGTCGGACGCACCTGATCACAAACAGAACACGGATGGACTGCATTAGGTAGACATGTGTTAGACTGCAATTTCCTACAATAAAAGAGGTAAATGAGAGACTCTGAACACAAATAAAGACAGATAATAGCAGCAGCAGGAACGCTGCGGGTGCAGTGTGTCATTCTGTTTCTGATGACTCTTTAATTGAACCTGGCTAATGAAAACGTGCTGTCTCAAAAGAACTCTTTATCATGATCTGCAGGACCATATTTCTGATTAACTATATAGGAAAAATGTTTCTTGACTAACCAAAAATGGATTTAATATCTCCACAAACAGAGAGTCAAATCCTATCTGCTTAGTTACTGCAGTTTCAACATTCAACTTATGATAAATTAAAGTAGTGTTACACTTCAGTTATGATTGTCTGAGTTATTGATGAGGAACACTGAGCGAAAAATGATGTCATAAGTAATTGTATCTTGACTCACTTCACTCCAGAAGAGTCTGATTGTCTTCTTCTTCTTGTTGAAGAGAGGCGGCTCCGCTGGAGGAGGAACAGGAACTGGGGAGCTAAGGAAAGGGGGAGGAGGAGGACGCATAATCCCAAACAGGGGAGGAGGAGGGGGACAGCTGCCTAGCATGGGAGGGGGTGGAGGGAAGCGGGGGATGCAGGGTGGAGGGGGCGGCGGGGGCGGGGGTTCGCCGCATCCTCCCATCAAAACGGCATCTAGACTGTCTTTGTCGTCGTCGTCCGTCAGGTCCGTGAAGTTGATGTCCCCGATGCGCAGCTCTCGAGGGCTGGCCAGGAGCTGGTCCCAGATCGTGTCCGATTCTTTTTTTGGTGGGGGAGGGGGCGGCTCGTTAGCTGAGCATTCCAGGTGAGGGTGGGGCGAAACGAGGTCCTTGATCAACTCTCCGAACCGCTCTGCAAACGGCCGGATGGTCCCGCGGAGCTCTGATTTGTCCGCTCTGTTGCTGCTCTCCTGGTCACTGCCCACTTTCCCTTCAGCATCCTCCTGAGGTTCTTTGTCCTCTCCCTCCTCCGTCTCCTTCTCCTTCTCCACATCCTCTTCCTCCTCCTCCTCCTCATCGCTGGGCTTCTTGTTCTGGGAGTACAGCATGTCCAGCATGAAGAGCTTGCTGTTGAGTAGTTTGCTGCACTGCTCGTTCACCTCCTCCTCCTTAAAGCCTGAGAAGGAGGTTGTTGAGAGGAGAGAGGGATGTAAGAAAGAGTGCACTCTGCATGCCATCTGCCATCGTCAAGGAGATTTTACATCAAAGTACCTTTGAGTATCTGCTGATTGCAACATTTTTGTTCAAATACACAATTTTAAAATTACAAAAGGAAAACTTTTTACTTGTGAAGTTCTTGTAAAGGAAATTATACAATGTTTTTGTGGTTCTGGAGGGTTTTTTTTTACCAGAGGAGTTAGCTATCTCCAATATGAGGAAGGAGGATGAAGATGCTATTTAGATATACTATGATAACTGTAGGATCTGGTGTTTATTGAGCTTCATTTAGAATCTCCAGGCATTATTTTCTCTATTTTTGCAGAACTCCTCTTCTTTTCTACAACAGTCCAACATTTAATGTCCAAACTTCCAACTCAGAAATATACCTCTCTAGGTTGCATGTATGCAACCAGGCACAAGAGTTGTTTTTATAATACCTCCATATGTCATGATGAAGTTTGTTCTCGTCTGTGTATCCATAGAAGTTTAATTATTCAGTCAACTTTCTTGAAAGGCATTATCACTTAATGTTGCTAGCCAAATGCATCGTGTCACTTCCGAGTCTGCTTCTGTACAGTTCTTTGTATGTGAATGTGTGCGTGTGTTTGTGTGGGTGTGCGTGTGTTTCTGTGGGTGTGGAAGGGTTGTTGTTATTATTGTGTGAAGCACTTTGTATAACATTGAGGTGTGTATGAAAAGTGCTGTAAAAATAAAGTCTGAATGATTTATTACACTGTTACACTGTTAGTTCACACCTTCTAAGAAAACTACCCACCATTCTCATTGCTCCCCCTCTCCTCTCTCTCCAGGGTGCTGCTGGCGGAGGAGATGCTGGAGGCCGAGCAGTTGTCTTTCTCATTCACTTCCTCATTCTGTCGTTCCTTGTCGCTCAGGATGCCGCTGTCCTCCTCCGCCTCTTCTTTCTCCTTCTCCGGTTCCTGCTCACACTCCTCGCTTTCCTCCTTCTCTTCTGCTGCCGCCTCTTCCTGTACTTCCTCTTCCTCCTCCTCCTCTTTCTGTTCTTCCTCCTCTTCAGCAGAAGCCTCTTTTTCCTCGGTTTCTACACTAGCGATGGAGTCTTCAGCCTCTCCTGTCACACAAAAGTATCTGTGTTACTTCATTCCAAAAAAATCCAAGTTTACTTTTTGATAACCTGATAACACTTGGCACAAACACACCCACAGAAATAAACTGTAAGGTGTGTGACTGGGTGTTAAATACTGTTTGAAACATGACACATATCTGTCTTTGATTTTAAAGGCGTCCCTGTTTTAGGCTTCCCATGTGACGCCACTGTATCAACACACACTCACACACATGCACGCTAACAAGAAAAACAAAAACACACACCCACACACTAATGTAAACAATATGGCAGGTACAGAAAGTCTGGTTGTTGCAGGAGCAGGATATGAACAGGAAATGAAGAATTAAGTTCCTGTTTACATCAAAACACACTCATGTACACGGTACAAACACATAACTCAACAGTATGGTCCATGCAGTGAGGCAGGTGAGGTTAGAATAACACGACACTGTGAGGCCTTACACACTCGCCTGTTTGAGCTACACTACCTGAGCTAATGGCTGCGCGTGCCCTCAGCTCCAAAACAAGGCTGGTTTGGCGTCACAACTTTCAAAAAGGTCTTTCAAAAACCTATTTGACCCTTTCACCCATATCCTCTGTGTGTGTGTGTATTTTTCTATCTACCCCCCTCATGGCGTCCCCCCTCTCTCCCTCAGTATTTTCCACAATCTGTTTCACCTCTGCTTCTTCTGCTCACAGCCGCATACTAATTTAAACAGCAGGCTGCAAACTGAAACAATTTCAGGTTAAGAATGATTGCTTTAGGGCACACTGCTGGGAATCGCAAAGGCGACCTTCTGGTGTTAATTGTAAGTCTCAGAGGCGTTAACCATCAGAGTCAAGGTCATACAAGTGCTCTGAACCTCGAAAGCTTTATGACACACAAACTTAAAGTTAACATTCTTAAACTCAGAATGCCAGTTTTTGATACTTTTTATTAATGTGTATATTTCTATATAATTATTTTCATTGTTAGCAGTGGGGTCTCCCACTAACATGGTAGATTCAGATTTCCCTTACACACATCAGGTATTCAAAGGACATGATGCAAGTATGTAATCCAGTAAGTAATACTTCAAAATGTATTAAATTCAGTGTTTCCACCACTTTTATTTATTACAAGATCAAATCTTGTTTCACTGTTTAAATAGCATAAGCCAACACCTGAAGTTCATATGATAAGTAGCAATAGCGTCGACAGTGTAGTAGCATGACAAACAGAAGCAATCCTGCTAAAAGCAGGAATGCTAAATTTTTTAGAATATTTTGACTGAAACCTTGTGTGGTGTTTTGCTTCAGTGTTGTAATTAAATCCTCTAAAAAATAAAAACGAAATGTTGTTAGAAAGGATTATTTATAGTCAACTTCTGTGTAACAAGTTTAAAATCTCATCATTTAAGCTGTTTGACTTGTTATCAACCTCCATCCTCATAAAGACACCATGTTTTAAGTCAGTACTGTGCATATTGTACTCCGTCAAACATAATTCTCAGATGTCTTACCAGTCTCAGAGGGTGTGTCAGGGGTGGCGGGTGTCCCGGCTTCGAGGTCAGCCTCTGTGTCCTCCTGAGAAGCGAATGATGATGGGGTGCTGCTGCGTGATGACGAGGGCCAGGCCTCCGAGGGTTCAAAGGTGAGGTTGAGGTCAGGGCGAGTCCTGGGCACCCGGACACGGTCCCTCTCGTACTCCTCTGCAGCCAGACGCTCTACGTTCTTATACCTGAGGAAGAGAAAGGAGGATTAGAGAAGAAAAGAGGCATTAAACAGACTCAGGGAAAAGTACCTTCTGTCCTTTCAAAAGAGAAGCAAATCTTGTAAGCAAGTCTTGGTCTCCATCTAATTACCCTACACAACATTAGTTCTAACCTACTATACCTTAAAAACACTCAACATTTCCTCAGTGTATTCTCCTCTACAGCTACCAAGCTTGCACTTCTCACTAAAACACCACCTCTCTCCTCTGCTTCACCCCATTAATCACCAACAAAGCCCTCAATGCATTCATTAACCAAATCCTGCAGTCAAGAAGTTTACCATTAGCCACATGCTAAGCTATCACCCCCCAGTCTCCTATGCAACCAGAGATGCTGTTAGAGAGGAGGGTGTAGAGTGAAGGAGAACAACAGGACAGAAGAAAAGGAGAGATGGGGAGAAGTTAAAGTTAGTTTGGCTGCTGAAAGGCCAAACATCAGAAGTGAATCAGAATAAACCTGTTCAAGATGTGCCTCGATCAGCTCTCCTCTCATGTCCTTTTCCGTCCTCTCTTTCTCCCTTTCTTCCCCTACCAAACTTTTTACCACTCAACCTGCAAGCCAGAACAGATTTGGGACACTGATTCAACCCTCTCTCTCTCTCTCTCTCTCTCTCTCTCTTCTCTAACCCCTCCTCTTTCCCACCGTACCGTGAATGTGTGGAGCTTCTGTTTAGAGTTCATTAGCATCAGGCCACTTCAGAGCTCTGAAGAAACTGGAAACCAGTGTGCGTGTGTGTTTGTGTGTATGTGCGTGTGTGATGCTCGTGTGAAGAGTGAACTGGAGCCAGTGAACCAACTGAGAAATAAGTGCATCAACACTCCCAACCTTCATAGCATGTATGTCCTTACATACTCACTGAAAGAACTGTTAATGTTCATAAATCACTGTTTGATAAGCTGCGGACTAAATGTATTTGCTGAACTGTATTCCAACAATATGCCCGTGTATCATCCAATACTGACCTGATATTATGTAAGTATTTTGCTGTGTAAATGACCTATTAGCATTTTTTAACTGGCAACCAAGCATTTAGCACCACATAGTGAAAAATGAGTGCCACTAGCTAAGTGGGCATGGGATTGTAAACCAAAGCAACAGGGTAAAAAGGATTTTGTTCAGAGGCTTTGACAAACCAAAACTACTTGCTTAATGCTGAAGGAATGGAATAATATTTCACTCTTACTCTGATTTTTGGTTGTTTTTCATTATAGTTGTCATGTACGATAAACACTCCTAATGTTTTCCTGTGATGCCCAAACATCAGCCTCTCCTGTGGATCCATCTCCTGGTGTTCACTTAGAGGCTCATCTCCCTCTCTGACTTTCTGTCCACCACTGTCTGTCTGGTGCTTGTTTCCTCCATCTGTTGTTGAATCCAGCTGCTCTTGTCTTTCTTTGCACTGCCTCCCCTCTATGACTCTCAGACACTGTGTGAATGCGTCAGTGGTGCTTTAAACTGAGGGTGATAAAGGTCTGAGCCTGCATGAAAAGCACTTGGCACAGACTGTCTATTGAAGAAAAATGAGAAGAAAAGGGAGAAGAATGGAAAGGAAAAAGAAGAAGATGGAGCTTTGATGGTTACCAAGGTGGATTTGGCTTCTAAGAAGTTGCCATTAGTCTTCACAAGTACATAGCTGCATCAAGTCGGATCAGCCTGTGACCTCACATAAACTATTTTGAGTAAATCTCTCGCTTCCTGTGATTTGCATGCATGCATACATTATGTAGCCTCATGAAAATGTCTGTGTGTTTGGATGTACATACGGTTAAGCATAAAATGTGTCTGTCTCAGTGTGAAAAGCCTGACGAATCCTGGAATCTACTTTTTTCACAGCATGCAGCCAAAACAATCCAGCCTTTAGCAGAGCGCAGCAGTTAAAATTCAACTCCACCAAAAAAAAAAAAAAAGGAGAAAACAGGCAGACGGAGCAAAGAAAATCGGTTCAGTATCTCCCACAGCCTCTGGCAGCAAAGGGCACCTTTTTAACCTGAAAACAATTACACTATTACCGAGCTTCCCAGAGCGCAGGCTGAAACGTATTCCCAGCGGGCTCAGCTGTTCTGTGCGTGTGTGTTGTTTTGATTTAGTGCACACACTTACCTCTCCTCCCGCGCAAGCCTGGCCTCTTCCATTTTATCCACATAGTCGCGACTGTGAGAGGAACACAAACAGAGACTTTTAAAACATAATAATCAAACCCTACACGGGTATGATCCTCTGCAGACATGCCAGTGTGAAAATGACATGTTTACACATCATGCACGCAAGCAGTTAAGGTACTGGTGTAACCCATAATTCCATGCTCTTTGTTTTTTAGAGTAAAGTCAGAGTAACTGTGCATTAAAAGATACTGAATTCAGATATTTAATTTCAATTTTTGCACTTAAATTGTGAACCAATCATTTTGTAATATTTTTTAAAAAATTTTATTCATGCAGTAACACTTATTCTTTCCCGTATTTATATAAGCACAATAAAAGCTCACAATTTAACACATCCTCTTTATTTAGTCTCTGCAAAAAACAAAGTGCAAAAATAAAAAATTGCAGTTCAATGAACATTTGTTTGCAGGACTATTTCTTGGAAAGGTGCAATGACATCCAGGAGTCTCAGCTGGTTTGCTTGCAACTTCACAAGATCATCTTACAACTTAAACTGGTTACTCAGAGCTGACTAGGACAATTTGGATTCAGGTAAAGCCTTATGTAGAAGGCAACGGTTTCATAAAAAATCGGTCTCCATTGTGTCTCTTGTCTTTATGGTAGAGGAATATCAAACTTCTGGATTACTTCTTTAAATGTATTTATTTTTGCTTCACCTGTGCTTGTTCCTCTCCTCTCGCTCTATCCTCTGCAGTCTCTCCTCTCTCTCCACACGGCGGCGCTCTCGCTCAGCCGCCAGAGATTCCTGGTGTTGTCGGTACGAGGAGGACAGAAGGCCTCCCAAAGCCGGCCTGAAGGAAGGAGACAGAGAAGAAAAAACCTTGTTTAATTACACCACTGCAAAGTCAGCGTGATGTTGTATTCCTCGAGACCCAATTAGATTTTTTAAACACTTCAGCACAAAGTGATAATAAAATGTTTTCCCAGAGCAATTTTCTTTTTCATTGGTTATTGATTAACTTGCCATGTACAGAAAAATTACCTTTATGAATGTATTCCTGCATCCTGATGTGATGCTATAAACAGCTAAATCAGTTCATGAACACTGCCACACGTGCATCTACATGTGTTCAGTATATATATAACACACCACAAATAATGACTGTATACTCTGGAGAGGAAATAGTAGAAACTTCATAAGTAGGGAACCTGAGAGCCGAGCTCACATTCACTTCAGCATGTCATCACTTTGAATGCACCAAGGGGCTGCACACAGTCTATACCTGTTACACATGTTGTGAATGTGTGCATATTTGTTCATGCAAACACTCATGAATATGCACTTGTATAGCAGTGTTTACAAGACACGTGTGTGTATTTTCAGGATGTTTTCATGTACGTTTGCGGGCGCATGTTGGCGGAGACTCCTCTCACCTGGAGCTGGTGGGTGTATTTGGGGTGCTGAGAGAGGAATTGGACGTGACGCCTCCATTCCTGGGTGAGAGAATGGGTGGGTGAGAAAGTGGGTGACAGTGAGTGATGTTCACAGTCACCTAGTTTCAAGACACCCAACTGAAAAAACCATCAGGGTGAAACTGGTGTCAAGAAATGAATGTGACACCTTGTTACATAACAGGAATGCTGTTGGTGCAACACTAGAGTGACCCTAATTAGTAACTGCTGTAGTGTTTATTTCTTTATGCTCCGGGAAAATTCCAGGCAGGGTGTCCCTCCTCACCTAAAGTTCACCGTAAACATGAAAAGATCTAGTTATAAAAATTTGTCTTTACAAGTCATTTAGTCAGGTTAGCAGGCAACCATTTTCTTTAAGTTACTGTGATGTTATTTAAAGGTCAAGTGTGAAGAATTTAGTGGCTTCTAGTGGTGCTGTTGTAAACTGCATCCAACTGAATATACAGTATCTCTGCTGAACCTCCCTTGCTAGGTGTGTTTTAGAGAACAAAAGGTGGCCGCAAAACTAATGAAAATGTGCAAGGCCTTCTTTAGTGCCAGTATTTGGTCTGCAACATGGCAAACTCTGTGAAAAAGGAAACACTCCCAAAGTAAATACGAAAGGCTAATTTTATGGTAATTAAAACCAAGAAGTTCTTATTCTTAGCTGATAAATACTAATTTAAACATATATGAATATCATATTACATTTCTGCTGTCATCTACAGAGAATTATCTGAATCATTCACACTGGCCCTCTTAAGTTTTGCTTACCATGAAAAATAACAAGAAAATAAATATGAATAAACTGGAGAGGTGTTGTGAAAACAAGTATAGTGTAGTTGTTTGAGCATATCTGCGTATTTTAAGCATGTTCCTGTTCGTTAAAAAATTAAAAAATTGAATTCGACTGCTTCAATATGCACAATTATTCTTGAACATGGCTGTAACTTGTAGCATCCTGGCGCCATCAGAACAAGTCAAACACAAGTGAGACGTTGAAGGGAAAGGCAATTTTATCCTACAAAAGAAAATCAAACACAGCAGCATTATCATTTATAATATCAAGGCAAATGGTGAAAGGAGAGTAAGGATAGGAAATTTCTATTGAAAGGATGAAGCAAAGAAGCAAGTGACTCTAGAGATAAATGTGAAGAGCTGAAAGAGGAATTTGTGATAACATCCGAATCCGACGGCACTCAAACACAAAGTGAAGATTACTAACAAGTGTGGATTCTCACGCAGTGACAGAACTAAGAAAAAAGATGTGAAGAATCAAAAGGTGATAATAAGAGCTTTGACAGACTGAAGATGTGAAGCCGTGAAGTCAAAGGAGTGAAAAGAACTGATGAAAAGTGAAGGTGATGAATTGTAAAAGTGAAGCAAAGAGATCCCAGCTGGTGCCAGAAACAGAGGTGGAAACTGAAAGCGGAAAAGTGCGACGTTGAAAAGAAAAAAAGGGAAGCTTTTGGTGCTTCTTGAACTCATGAGAAATTTGAGTTCTGCTGTCTATCTGACCTGGGAGACGTGGACGTGGTTTGGGGTGACACATCACTGGGTTCTGCTGGTGCTGGGGGCGACGCCTCCTCGTCAAGGTCATAGGAAAAGAGGTGGAAGGGTGAGTGAGGAAGGTAAGGCAGGCGGTCAGATGAGAGACGGGAACTGCCGCGCAACGGCGGGCTGACTTCCTTGGTAGCCGGGACGGTGACGATGGACCTCTTCCTGGCCAGCAGGGAGGCCAGAAGGGAGGGTTGGGCTGGAGGACTGACAGGAGGGGGAGATGCTGGGTTGGAGGGTTGGTGGAGGGTTGTTGGTGGAGACGGTTCAGTCCGATTCCTCAGCTCCTCCTCATTTATATTTTCCTTTCTAGAAGTTATGGTGATGGACTGGAGAGTTGCTCGGTGATTTATGGATGGAAGATGTCTAGCTGGGCTAAAAACAGAGGATTGGATTGAGAGGAATGAATGAATAAAGGCATAAATGTGCAAAGAAGAAAAGTGGTACCATGTGTATGAGGACCACAGAGTATTCCACTGAAACTCATAACTGCCAAGTACACAGGCCACATGGAGACCAAAACCGATTAGATATACAACCAAAACTGTTTCAAAAGATATATTTATAGCTTTTTGGCTTTATATCTGGACCCTTTACATATATGAGAAGACCACAGGACATTATGTCTTTTCCATGTTACAACAATGTCCTAAAATA
>JAPZDY010000008.1:15846222-15874770 GCA_029783645.1 Ctenochaetus hawaiiensis
GGGTGGTCTGCTCAGACACTGTATCAGCCCCCACTTGCTCATCGGAATCAGACTCTGTCACCGGAGTCTCCTCTTCATCCTTCTCCTCCTCCTCCTCCTCTATCCCATCCTCACATTCCTCCTCTCTGTAGAGGTGTGGGGGAAGGGGAGGGAGTGAAGGAATGGGTGGAACATTTGAAGGAAGGATTGAGGGAGAGATGATGCGATACATAAGAACAGCATGCAAATGGAAATCACCACAGCAGAGAAAGTAAGAGATGGAAGAGAGGAAGGGGAAAGATGGAGGGTTAGACGAAACTGATGTGTAGAAAGAAAGTTTACAGCTGCAAGACCAAACCACAAACATTTATGATGCTCAAAGACAACAAACAAGAATATGACATTTATCGGTTAGAGATAAAGTGATAGAAAAACACAAAGATTGAGATAAGAAAACAAAAAATGGAGTAAAGGGTGGATTCATGCCTCCAGACAGTGTATTTACATGCTCACAAAGATAATAAATGTGATGACGAGGAAAAGGAAAAAGGAAAGCTAAATGGAGAATACGGCATGGCTGAACAACTGACTTGAGATCAGTGTCACCAAACTGTCTTGTCAAGTGAAACCAGATGAGCCTTGTTGCAGTCGAGTTGGCACGGACTGCCAGGTGTTGTTCCACAAGACCAGAGCCATGTGTGTGTGACGAATGGGCCAGCCTGTAAAAGTTGTGTTTGTTTTTCTGTGTGTGCATGCATAATATGAAGCAGGATGCAGCCTCCGACATGAACAACTTTAACCGGTCACTGCACTGAACGAAACCATGTGCTGGTGGATTACTCACAAAACGTACACATTTTCATTTTCTGCTTAAGGATACAAATGTGTGCTTGTTCTTTTTAAAGTAGTGTTGCATTAGATACAAGTGAAGCTAACCACTGAACCGCTGTGGATAAAGGAGAGCAGCAAAACTCATTTCAGTTACTTTAAGACCAACAAAAAAGTTGAAATGCATGCTTTATTTAGGACATTTTTACTGCTGAACCTTGCTGTCAGACAGCAGTTCCAATGTGAAAACCCAAGCAAAGCCACCAGACCTCTTTGACAAAAACAGTAAGTTAACCTGCATGATATGGGTGATGCTGGTCTACAGCCTCCTTGATCACTGAGTGTTAGTGTGTAAATCTGTGTTTTAGAGGGTTAATTGCGCAATATTTAACACCAAGTATCTGATTGAGGCAGAGGCACATTAGCAACTCCCATGTCAGATGCTGCTTTGGGTAAAAAATTAATACTTGTACTGTAATATGATGAAGAGTTGTGTTGCTGTAAACATGAACTACTTCAAAGCATTACATTTAGGACAATTGAGCTCTGTTATGTGCTTACCATTTCTTTGTTTTATTGCAAAATTACTACTTTTGTCAAAGGAGTCTGGTTGCTTAAGAGAGTGTAAGATAAGGGCTCCAATTTCCCATCAGAAAAGGCTGTCTAACCAAGAGAAAGTTGTGAAAATATTCTAAATATATCGTACACTTTAACTGGCACTGATTGCTTCATATTTGCCTTTTTTAAAAAATTTTGGTGGCTGTATCCAGTTTCAAACAACCTGAAGTGTCCCTTTAACACGGGAGGCTTAAGTGGATATAATCTGCTTTGGTCAGGTTACTCACTGACAGGATGAAAGGAGGAGGCACATCAAAAAGTCAAAGAGCTATCATGAATGAGAGGACATGGAGAGAAAATATTTACCTGAGGTAAACAGGTACAACCGGCTCCGAGCTCGACTTTTCATGTACACACACACACTACTGAATCAAACCTGTCCTGGTTTGATAATGTGAACGCTTGTATGAGAATAACAAGCAAACATTGAAGGCTTGTGTGGCTGTTGAGAACATTTATGTTTCTTTAAGTGGAGGATAAATCTGCACAAGTGTTTCACTGCAGAATGAAAAAACCCACTCAGAGTGCTCCATGTGACAGGGGAACACACTGGTTAGCTGTTGCAGCATGTAAGTGAGGAGCAGCAGCTGGGAAACATAGGTAGGAGGCCACAGCAGATGACCTTTTCCTGAGACACCTTTGAACTTACATGGATGGAAGGAAACCTGACAGTGCTCTGCAGCAGAAAGTGTTTGCACAAGACAGTCAGGACTTCACTTCTGAGCCCAGTCACCACATGTGCATGTCAAGAGTGATGACTGTCTGGCAGCACAATTGATTCTTTATAATTGCTGTTAACAACATTTTACTTCTCCTGTTCTGACATTTTTTTAACAAACTTTAACTCTTTAACTCTTCCATCCTCCCCTCCTCTCACCTCTCACTCATGTCCTCTGCTTTCTGTCCATTGAAAGGTTGAAAGCCAGCTCTCTGTGGGGACGCGGGGCTACAGGGGGAGGCGTGACCAGATCGCCCGAGAGAGGCTCTGCGGCTGCGTCTCCTCTCCAGGCCTGGCCTTTTGTCCCCGCCTCCGAGGCTGACCCGTCGCCGATCCCGGCGGCCCGTTGGTGGAGGTTGACTATCATCATCACCATCTTCATGTCGTAGGGTCAGCTGGAGGAAATATTTGATTGAGAGTCAGGTGGGAGTGGTATTGAGGTTTCACACAGTATTTTGGTTCTAAATAAATGTTTTGTAATCTGATCTTTAAAAAAACTTTATTTTAGCATTCAAACCTCATAGATGTTGAGCTGCTCCACCAAATCAAGATCAGTGCCCCTCCTCCCCAGGTGCCTTTGAGACACCGTCTCCATGCCCTGTTCCTCCAAACTATCAACCATGTCATAGAATGAATCTTGGTCAGGCAGCGCCGCCAGCGTCTGCAGAATGAGAAGGAGACAGAGAAGTCATTTAGTACATTAAGTCATTTCATGTTGGTTGGATTAGAACACTAAACAAAAAGTAAAATTCATAAAGAAGAAGAAATAAGGAATGAATATAATTATAACTGTGGTTATGATAATATGACATGATAATAAAAGAATTTAAGCTTTTAGGACAAAGACACTAAAGACATGTGCACCTTATTGATAAGGGTCATGGCGTAGACCAGCAGTTCAGTGTCAACTCCATCTTTCTCATGCAAGATCTCCATAGTATTGGACCATGGCTTGCAGCCTAGACATCGATCCATTAAAAAGAAAACACAGATTACATTCTAACTCTCTAGCCATTCAACCCTGCTCATGTATAAGCCTGGACAAGAAACCAAACAGTAAAAGCAAATAGAATAACAGGCTAAAAGATTTATGAATGAGTTCACGTTTCTAAGCAGCTGGTGGCGTGTTAAGCTATTTATACCTCTCTTGTTGTCTACAGCGGTGATGGCTTCTATCAGCAGAGGGGCGTTGGACTCGGAGTACTCCACAAACACCAGCAACAGCTTCAGAGCTGTTTTCACCACCAGACGAAACTAGAAGGGTGAGATGAAACGTCACAAACTCACGTGGCAAGAAATAATACAAACAGCAGATACATTATGGTATCGTTTGCTTAATGTGCATGCATTATTATGTATCTAAAATCCTCAACTTTGTTTGTAAAGTGATTCTGACCAGAATTGACTCATAAATGAATAAGAAGTCTTAACAACCAGGTAATACATATGTACCTTATTTATTTATGTACTTGAGTGTGTATGCATACACGTCTGAATTATATTTTGTCTTTGTTTCCTGACTACCAGCTCCCTCTTGTCAGATCCTGTTTATTGTAGTCCATGTGTGTTTCTGTTTAGATGGCTCAATTCACATGTAATTTATTGAATTTAATAACTTGTATCCATACTGAGAATAAATTCATCTTTGTGGGGCGCAGGACGTGGGAGTCTGCTGAGCAATGCTGCAAAGCACCTCAGCCTCCTCTTCACTAGTTCAAGTTCAACACGGCTCATAGATAAAACAGTGTTACCACTTGCTTTAGGGTGGTTTACGCATTATACTCCCTGACTTGACTTTGCGTGCTGCTCGGCCACTGCAGGAAGCATCATAAGAGCTGAGCCTTTTTGTTGCAATTAATGGTTAAATCTATGACAAGATCGTTCCTGGCTTAAATTAAAGGCATTTTTAGACCTAAAAAAATAACCTGAAACAAGACAACGTTGGGCTTTAGGCACTGGAATCAAGAATGATAGTTTCGGTACAGAGAAGACGCGCACCTTTAAAAAATAATGAAGATACCACGAAACCATGAAAGGACAGCAGCCGCAGGTCAGGATACAGATGACAAACAGTAGCAGATGTCTTTGTGTGTGTGTGTGTTTCTGGGTATAAGCTAAAAATAATGGTCACTTAACAAGAGCTGCAGATAGCCTTCTAGCAGTGCGTGTCTATTTGTGTGCCGAGGTTGTTTTTTTTTTGTTTGTTTGTTTATTTGTGCGAATGCTTGGTGATACCTTTGAGCCAACCAAAGTGTACAGCCACTGGATTGTCTCAGCGTGCCCAATGACTCCGTTCATGCCGTCCACATACAGCATGATCTGTCCCAGAGCTGAGAGAGGGGAAGGAGAAACAAAAACAAAGTTAGAGTCATAGAACGAGTATAAAAAGATAACTCAACACTTACTGTAAACAAACCCAGCATGCTAAGCGGCAACTGTGTGCACGGGATAATCTACAGCAGCTATAAATAACAAAGAGGTCATCAGGGATTTCCAAGGGTTTCCTTTGGTATGTCTTGGGTCTTTATGACTGACAAAAAACAGCAAAAAAAGGCAAAACAGAAAATATAAATGACTTGGTTCGGCTGATTTAGAAGGTTTCCTGTTTACAAACCTCAGTGGTAGGAAATTCTATATCTGAGAAAGAGGCATGTCATTTGTTTGATATATACAGTGGTGACACATAGTTTTTCTCCACAACTTTGTATTTATAGGACGAGTTGTAACGGTGCTGAGTAACCTCTGCACTCAGTAATAGGAAACTAATGCCGTACTACATGTACTTTACACTTTACTTTGCAACTGAGTGTTTCCACCATACGACTTTTAATAATAATGTAGCACTCATCACCAAAGATCTCACCACTTGCACTTTCATTTACATGCTCCCCTTCGAGTTATAATTAAACTTCAGTCGGTAAATCAGCACAGCATTCCATGTTGTAGATGTCATCTGTTGCTGTATGTCAAGAGCACAGTGCAGATTGCATTTCACCCAGAGACACAAGGTGAAAGTGTGTTCTCATATCCTATTTCACCTTATGCTAAACTCTGTTTCATACACCCTTTTTGACTTCACCACACCATAGACTGTATGTATGCTGCTGCAGTGGTGGGAGGTGGGCTAGCTGTGAGCAGTTTTGCGCAGTTTTTGTACTGGGCGATCAAGTAATGATACCCATATCTGTTGTGCAGCCTACTGGGAACCACCTACTGCAGTACCACCATAACACAAAGCATTATTTGCCCCAAGTACTGAGACTTGTTTATTCTGTCTCTGCATATAAATGTGATTTTTTTTAAGTCTTTGAAGCTAATTATGATATCATTATTTACATAATTTTCTGTTGAGGTAGGGCAATGAAATGACTTCAAGATACATGTACAACCTTGTGTAGTAAAAAAAATCATTATCTTAAAAAAGGCTAAATGATTATTCTATCTTAGAATAATAAAAAAAAAAAGTTATCACATTTTGGACCAATTATCGTGCCTTGCTGAAAGAAAGGATGTGGGAGAAGAACATAGGATGTTTGTCCGTTTGTTTTTAATTTGTTTGTATTGCTCATCTCACGACTTCCTAAGATCTCGTTAAAGACGCGCTCCCTCGGAACGGACGCGCTGAAGTGGCGACAGATGTCTGTCACTCGCTGCAACACGGCGCTTTATTCAGGGATTCTGATGAAGGAGAGACTGATTTGCTTTTATCCCCTCTGACTAAGAAACTTAGCGTGTTAATCTTCCGAAAATACATTTTTTAATTGTTCTGGTTTTTCAACGAGTATGTGCCTTATCTGCAGCTCTTACTCATGTTTGCTAACCGGGTCAATACCACTGACTGTATAAAATGCTATAAATATATTTATTTGTGTTCTAAAGTTGGCCATTTTAACATGGGCTCCAATGACAATTTGCTCCCTTTTGGATCCAGCCTCAAGCGGTCAATCGAGGAATTGCAGGTTTTCCGCTTCAATGCGGAAGTGAGGAGTTTGCCGCTTGGTCAGCACCGCTCCGCCCGCATTCCTCTGTGCCATGTCTGGTTCTGTCCTCTGGGAAATCAAACGTGTATAGAGAGGTAACGTCATATCAGACTAGTTCTCTAACTGCGCCAGGCAAGCCGTGAACGGGACTGTACATGATTTTAACTCCACTGAGGTGAGACAGAAGCGGATACATTAGATAAAAAAGTCGTGTTTTTCCGGATAATTCTAATTATACGCGTTGCGATGCAGAAATAACGTTTCTGATAACTGCCACTGATTATTGTGAATAATTTTTTTTAACTCTGATTATTATTCCATCCAGGTTATGAGTCGAAGTGAAAGTGAAACGAAGTGAAAGTGAAAGCTGGAAAACAAAAGCTGCACGCGACTCGAACAAGAGAAGGGGCAGCAGCTCCGCTCTGCTTCTCTTCAACCATGAATTTAGACTCAAATCTGAAAATTGAAATCATATCCTTACTTCTTGGACAAGAAATTAAACCCTACGATGAGAACACACGTGGGGAAACGGTGGATATTTTGTCTGTTGATGATTTCCATCTACACAACCTCATCGGGAAACGACAGGCTAACGTGAGAAAGCCTGTGATCAATGAGGAAGACTTTTTTGACCCGGGCCATGACTGCGACTTCACTTATCTGTCTGACTCGACAAAGTGCAGGAGAGGTGATGAGCTTTATAAACGCCCTAAAGGCTGGTACAGAATAGCCTTAAAGGTCAAAGGTAAATATCCAGATGGAGACACCTGGTTGGGTCCCAAAGGATGGAGGAGTCACTCAGCACCTGGAGAATGGCCTGTTTCCTACCATGGAACAAGTTTAAAAGGAGCCAAAGGCATTATCAGGAGTCACTACAAAGCAGGAAACGGAGATGTTTACGGAAGAGGAATATACTCGACGCCAGATATACATGTTGCTGAGAGAGAGGAGTATGCACAGACCTTCACATCGAAGACGAGAGGAAAAAGCTACAAAGTCATTCTGCAAAATCGAATCAATCCTATGAACAGAGAGATCTGTGAACGATTTGACTACTGGCTCATCCGTGTTAAAGAGGGAACATCTGCCAAGGAGGAGAGGAAGATAGTGGAGAACTCTCTTCGACCTTATGGAATTCTGATCAAGGAATTAAATGATGATGATGAGGAAGATGGGGCTGGTGACAACGGTGATGAGGTCGATGATGATGATGATGATGATGAAGATAATGACGGTGACAATGATTGCAGATATGATGATGGCAGTTTCATTGACGGCTACGATGATGACAATGGTTATGATGATGGAGACCATGATGATGTTGACAATGAATGCAACAGCGATGAATGTAACGATGACGAGTATGAGGATGGACATGATTGTGAGGTTGAGGATGATGATAACAGGGATGATTTCGGCAATGTGGCTGACGATTACGACGAAGATGATGTTGTTAATGATGATGATGATGACGAAGACGATGATGATCTGGTGTGTGATGATGACAACAGCGAATATGATGATGGCAATGTTAATGACAGTTGTGACGATGGTGATGAGGATGATGTTGTAAATGATGATTGTGAGGATGATGAAGATTGCGAGGTTGATGAAGACTGTGAGGATGATGTGGGTGATGATGAGGATGATGTTGAAAATGATGATTCTGAGGATGATGAAGATTGTGAGGGTGATAATGGTGATGATGATGACAATGAGTATTATGATGAAGACAACGTTGACGACATTTGCAATGACGATGGTTATGATGACTACGATGATTTTGATGGCGGTGATGATTATGATGATGACTGGAGGTGAAAACCAATGATGTGGGAGGAGGTTTAATTTTTTAAACTTAATGGAGATAAAAAGTGGATTTATCACCATTTCAGCCTGTTACAGCAGCGAGCCACAGAGGAACCTGACAGCACTGATAAGTTTCTCTTCGCTGATTGTTTTTACCTTCTGGAGTGGAAATGTACTTCAAGACAGAACAAAGAGGTGAGGAGGAATAGGGAAAAGACTGGAAGAAGATAAGTAACTCAGAAGATAAGTTTCTGTGAAGAGAAAGCGCTCAGCTCACACACATTGTGAACCAGGAAACTGAACAAAAGCTTCTCAGTTGTTATCCTCTTCAACCAAAACAGATCGAGAGTCTATTTTTTTGTAGCTTTCTGTTTCCTCTTCAGAGCTTTATTCAAGTATTATGTTTTGATTTTTTCTGTTCCTTCATCCTTAGTCAAAATTGGTTATATTCTTATACAAATAAAAAGCTGCAAATGCCCATTTCTGTAGTGTTTCACAGTTGAGAGGTTAACAAAGAGGAATTTTGCTCAGGGACTACAGATCCTCTGACAACTGTGCTCACATGTTTACATCACGTCTGCAAATAGCGAGTCATTAGGCAATTAATAGCAGCAACAAACACTCCATAATTAGACTACACATGAAATGATTTTCCGTGACATGTGTTTGGTGTGAAAATTATGGAAAAGCCTGGAAAGAAACGGCCATGTGTGAGTGGTTAAGTACATAAAAGAGAAAGCAGGGATCTCTCTGGGGAAATAATTATATTTACTGTTTTAGAAATTACCAAAAGCGTGTGTGCGTGTGTTTTTAGCCATATTAGTTCAGTTAGAAAATAATAAAAAACACACTATTTAAACAAACTTGAAAATCAGAAAAACATCAGCAGAAATGGTCAAGTTGTTTGAGCTGTTTATTTAATGTGAGCATAATGTCACCTCAAAAGTGCAACTCTGCTGTGGTGTCTTTTTCTTTCTTTGCTGTGCTTAATCTTCTAATGACAACATCCATTTTTGATGCTATTATTCAGTATATAAATGTTATTGTTATTTGTCATGAATTACCCTTGAAATTTATATTTTTTGCTGTACTTTGTATGATGTTCCTTGAATTGCTGATTTTTTTTTGTTTTTTTTAGCTTACATATTTCAGTTACTAGTTTTGATAGTATTATTGTCATGTTTATCGTCCTAAAGTGGTTTAGATTGTTATCATTTGGTGTTAAAATGTTTATTATAAGCTTTTTTTTATCATTTTTTGTATTATTTATAGTGCCTTTTTGGTAACTCACACACCAAATGATAAATTGTGTCAAGTTTATTTTTTTATTTTCAATGCAAACTTATGCTAATGTCAACTAGAAGTAAGTGGTAATTCTTCAAAAAGGATGTTACATTATGTTACTGCCAAATGTTATTTTTTACACTACAATCGATTTATCTTTCTTTCCCCTCAACATTACTCTAAAGATGTATTCTTTTAAACCCTAACATAACCCTTTAATTATGGTCTTTAGAAAGTGAGAGAGGGACTATACCTCTTAATATGTAGTTCTGGTAGTTCTGGTCAGCTTCTGCTCCCACCTTGATGAGACATGTCAGACCTTCAGCCATCACAAACTCATGGACCAGATCTTTGTCATCCTGAAGTAGAACACAGACAGAATAGTTGAATTTAAAACAACATATTCTGACTGCATAAATACAGAACCACACAAAAAATCCCTTCTTAAGCTCTTTAAGAAGTGCATTCAGTTGCATTATCTTTTACCACCACATGGTGTCAGTAATCTAGAGAAGTAGGATTTAAGCTGACAGTACGCAAACTTTCAAACCCCCAATGATTCAGATCAGCTGATACAAAAAGCAAAACTACTATTACTTTTGACAAAACATTTCATATTACAAAAATAAAATAAAATAAAAGGATCAGTAAGTTGTCTGATTAAACACAAAGTAGTCGTAAACTAATGCTTCCTACAGGTGCACTGTATAAGTGTTGACACCTTATTTGTGCTCATTTGAGGGCTTTAGGTAAAAAATAAGCTTTGAGTCTGTGAGAAAGTAATGTCATTGATAAGAATTGTGTTTTTGTAGTAACCAAGCTCCATAAAAAAATAAAGGCAGCAGCAGCAGAATGATAAGGAGAAGTAATGAGTGTTTTCATTTAACTGTTACTCAAGCGGCATCAGGTGCTGACATAACTGCCATTCTTTTTTTATTTTCATCCCTTTTTAGGGGGGGTGCATTAAAGTGTGCGCAGATTGTAATCATGACACTTAGAAAAACATTTAAATGCAGCAGTCATTTAATTTCGAGTTCTCCCATTGTTGTTTTCTATGCTGAACTGTGTGTTATTATATTTGCCTATTCTTGTGTGAGTGTGTGCGCTCCAGAAAAAGCCTTCAGTATTTTAAGTGGCTGACTCCCCTCAACTTAAAATAAAGATTCACACAAACACAAACACTCACCCACACAAACACACATGCACACACACACACAAGTCTACACACACCCACAAAGATACACACACAGGGAGAGAGATGCCACGTTGATGGAGATCCCTGTCATGGTGGAGGCGCACAGTGACCACAATAACCAACTGTACTCTGCCACAACACACTGACAGTAATTGCATGTGAAATATGTGTCTGTTACCTGAAAAATTTGTTTTAGAGAGAACAATGCCCTTCTCAAGTCACGTCCATTGGAGTTGTACAGTCTTTCTGCAAAGAGGGAGAGAAAAGAAGTGGTTATTTTTCTTTTCATGCAGGAATAATCATCTCATAAAATGTTTCCACCTGACTCGAAGCAAACATGTCAGTTTGAAGTGTCCTTTCCCATGTGCACCTTCCAACTCTCACCAGTCTTCATGTGTTTCATGATAAGATCAATAAAACTTGTGAGTAAAACAGGTCTTGGATGTGTGATATCTGCAAAATAGTTTGATATATGAAAGGAACACTGTGAGTCTTTGGAACCAATCGCATCGCATGGCTCTGATCACCTGGGGCAGACACTTCATCACACACTTTCACTGAGTCCTCACTCACGGAGCAACACGTGCATGATTTCTCTGTACTCTCACACACACACAGACACACATACATGCACAGTGCGCACACACACACACACACAAACAGTGCAGTGGTGATTAGAGCTGTATTGGAATGTTAATGAGCCGCTGGCCGGGCTTCAATGGTGAGGTATTCAGGTCACGACACGGAAAGCACTCAGAACCGTCGGCCATGAGCTCTAATAGCAGCACAATGATATTTAGCTTCATTATTTCTATCCGTCAACACCAACAGATCATTAATATACTTCAGTGATATTACAGACCCTTAAAATGTCCATTTTAGGTTGTGAAATGAACCTCTTGTTTCTTGTATCCCATATTAACTTTACAATAATCCTTTCTAAAAATATTTATATCAAGTAGTGTTCATTTGGTTGTTTGGTGTAATTTGAATGTGTATTTTTCTTAAAATATATAAATTAAAAATCAAAAGGTCTGACTGCTTGTTTTCAATTTGGGCTGTTGTATTAAATTGTGTTATACTTTCCATCATTCTCATTATTTTGTAAATTAAGGCATATACATCTTTGTGTATTTTCATATTTAGTTGTATTTAATGGTGATCAGACAACAGAAATATTGTTCCTAGGTGTTCTGCATTCAGCTCTGTCTATTTCATCGAGTATCTATACTGTCCATAAGTGAGTATGAACAGTTGTGCATTTGACTAGGTGTCAGCAGGGGGTTGGGAACCTGAGTGTGTAAATCCAGAGTTTGCACGCTGATAACAAAATCCTTTAACCCATCAGAAGAGGAGGGGGAGTTAGTAAAAAGCATTTGAAGGGAAGGGCCCGCCGTCCGAAGCTCGGTGGTAACCGTCACTAAGCAAAGGCTAACCCAAGACCAGGGTCAAAATCATTATCATTCCGCACGCAGACGAAGAATTACAGGCCTGTGTGTCTCTCCATCTACAGGACTGGCCCTGTGAGATCAGCAGCGGCATTCATGAAATACATCTGTCATAGTATACAGAGGATATAATCAAATTTATCCAAATCATAACTGCCAAGAGGCAACTGGCACCAATGTGTGTATGTATATGTGGGAAAAAGTGACTACAAACTCACCATAAAAGGAAAGAGTATGGTAAGAAGGAAAGAGAAGAAAGACCCATTTATAGATAAGAATGAGAGAGGTGGCTGAAAAGACGGAAAAGAGGAGAGAAGAAAAGAGAATTAAAGCAAAGTTAAGGTGAAATAGAGGAAAGTGATGACCTCTGAGAAGTTGGTGTCTGATTTGAGGAAAGAGGGAAAAAAGTCCATTTACTTCTGGGTAATCAAGACAGAAGACAAATGAGAGAGCAGAGGATGTGGAATTCCCCTTCCAGAAATACATAAACTTCTATATGTCTGCCATGTCATCTGAGTATATGTAGAATATAACCTTTTGCGAGCCAGTCCAGCTGAGAGAAAAACTGTGTGTTTTTCAGTACAGACCTGGCAGCTGGAGGGGACAGACAACCATAGTGTAGTAGTGTTTGTGTCAAACCCAGCTGACATCTCATCAAGTGTTTGGTTACCATGAAAGCTTTTTTATCTATTGACAAAAACCATTTTGGTTTAATCATGACATGTGTCACAGAAAAGAGCCTGTTCAATCCCGCAGATAGGAGGCAGGAGTGGTGACTTATACTGTGGCTCACTAAAACTCCGCTTTTAAAATAACCAGTGTGATCTGATTCCCTTGATCTCGTTTCTCTAGGTTTCCCTGGAAATCAAGAGGCCACTTAATGGTGCAGGGAACACTCCATCTGGCTCTCCAGTATCAACGGTTCAAACTCTCTGCCACGTGTTACGTTCACGTTCTTCATCAGACCAGGAGTGGGGCTGTCAGGGTAACCTTTGCAACAACGTCTGCTGTCCGTCACGAGCATGTCAGCGGCAGTGATAAGCTTTAGACTTGGCTTAATATATTGTGGTGAACTGCAGTCAGGTGTAAAAAGGTGGGATTACAACACTATAATTAGCCAGAGATTCTTTCAGGTTAGGCAAAAATTTATTGGGAATAAAAACTCCAATATATCTTCTTAAATCCCTTTAATACACTCCTGATAGCATGACAATGGCAACATTTCCGAACTACTTGCTGTGCTTTAAACACAGAATGGACTCAGAGGGTAAACTGGTTTAAAGTCTTTGTAGTTATTGTTACTGAAACATTAAAATAAATCTAAAAATGATATTGGTTGAATGTGGTAGCCACTGAGCCAACATAAACATGCCAATCCGAATATATGGGTCAAAATCATTTATTTAAAAGTCACACAGCCTTATTTCTGTTTCATTCTCCTAGATGGTGCACAGTAAGCTGTTTTTACCACACCTGACTTCTTCTAACAGGCAACAGTGGAAGTCACAGCAATTAGAAATAAAGCTTCTGTTAATATTTGACCTGTCACATGTTCAAAATATTTGATATGGTAGTATGGTAAATATATTAGAAAACTGCACTCTTTAATGTAGCAATTAACCATCTATCTCTGTAAGTCATTTTATATGCCAATGACTTCTTAAATAATATTTTGTAAGAGAAGTGATTAAACAGTGATCCTCATCTTTCACAGATTTTCTTGAATTAAATGTCTGCATTTTGTTGTTGCTTAAAAACTGAGATAATTCTTCACCTGTTTCTTAAGAATTTAACATGTTATAGCAAATTTGGTAAAGTAAAGATGTGTTTTTTTTTCAGTGAACCAACAATCCCACATGCCAACATTAACACTGTCATGGCGATACCCTGTATTAACCTGATAGCTGCTAACAAAGTCCTGTCAACATAATTGCCCTTCTGCTCCATAGTAAACAGAGGCTGACATGCTAAATAATCAATGGGCCATTTTCCCATTTGCACAGAGCTCCAGCTGTCTTAACACTGCACGTCTAGAGTGATGGTGCATTCAAGCTGGAAATGATTCAAACAAAACACTCTCACCTTTAACCTGCCAGCCAACAGACTGACCCAATGACGCTGCTTCAGTGCCTGTATCTGTCTGGAAGACCGAAACAACAGCAAAACACAAACTAGTATGATAATGTATCTTTATTATATGCCCTACATTTGTTTAAGAGACCAAGCAGCAGACATATGGATGAGTAAAAATTAAAAGAGAGGGAGAACAAGAGCAAAAGGATGGTTTTTGAATGGAGGATTTGCCTGTCCACGTGTCTCCTGCTGGTCATTCTCCTTTTTTCCTGGCCCTAAGTTTTATTATTGTCACACAGAAAGCTAAAACACACACTGGGATGTGTCATTGTGGCTTATGCATGTGCTTGTGCTGAGTGTGAATGTGTGTGCACATGCATTTGTGTGAGTGTGCACACGCG
This sequence comes from Ctenochaetus hawaiiensis, assembly GCA_029783645.1. NCBI lineage: Eukaryota > Metazoa > Chordata > Actinopteri > Acanthuriformes > Acanthuridae > Ctenochaetus > Ctenochaetus hawaiiensis. The sequence continues at coordinate 15,860,556 of JAPZDY010000008.1, forward strand.
CCCATGTGTAGGCCAGTGCCTGTGCTTGCTGAGTGCAGACAGACAGATGAAGGGCAGAAGGAGAGGCACATTTCATTTATAGGTTTGCTTGGAGTTTTTACTGTTTTGTTTTGGAGGACTTGCAGTTCTTGTCCACTCTGTTTCACCATGACCTCACATGCACTGCAACATGTCAGCCTTAACGATTCATTTAGCCCCTTGTTCTGCGTTAAAGTTTTCCTTCTTTAAATCTGTTAGTAGAGTTTTCTGTTTTAATTCCATATTATTAAGACATAACACTTTATTCCTTAAATGGTGTCAAACAACACACAAACCTGTAAAGTGTACAACAAGTATCTTCAGCTCTGTGAGAGCTGGTCTCAGGGCTCACTCTATAATTAGAGCTTTATCGAAGGCATGACATGGACACTGGAGTCCAGTTACTGTTGAAGCTTGGTTTACACTGTTAGGGGTTTATCACATCCTAAACACAACAAGTGAGTTCTCAGCAGATTTGAAAAGATGCCATCATGCCTGCTGTGCATCAGCCAATTCATCTGTTCGCTCCGGACGTTTAAAATCCCTGCAGAAAAATATATTTCTAAGCTTCTATAATGAGACAAAATGCACGTTACGACTACTTAATAAAAGAGTTTAAAGAATAATTTAAGTTCTTTACACATTTCTTTGAGAATATAGTTTAAAGTTATAATGGAAGCACCTGTATGTGCATCAGCATGTGTGTGTTTATGTGTGTGTGCGTGTTTGTGTGGGTGTGTGTGAGCGTCCTCTGCAGTCACACAGGGATTCCCCCATTGCTGAGGCAGCCTGCTAAGTCGTTCAGGAGTGGTCAGATCCCTCCTTCCCCTCCTGCCATAATGAGATTAGTGCTGTGACCCTTCAGCTTTGACTAATCCCTCAACATTTACTGCGCCATCTACACATCTCCAAACAGAAAAACATACAGGCCAGCTCGGGCTACGCTGGGCCTAATCCATAGCAATTATACTCAAAACCGCACTGTGTTTAGCTGCACTGCCACAAGGCATCAAATGCAAAATCAGAGGCTCTCAATTTGACTTAGGTCTGCTTTTTTGGCATTAGCAAAGGACAACAACAGTCTACTACTACTACGCTTAATCCTCGGACTTAAAACAAGCAGCCAGCTCAGCAGATGTTTTGTAAAGGCAACCAGGTTAAAGAAACAGTGGTGTGAAGGTGAGAATCATCAGGCAAAAAAAAATGTTGACACAAACCAAGAGAAAAAAGAGAACCATTAAAATCTGTTTGGTAGTCAACACATGAGCTTTTAAAAGAGACATTTGGTAGTTTCTGAGAATTATCAATACTTTTTTTGATCAATCACTATTGTGGTTTGCTAGCAACTATACTTATATGGTTCCTCCTCAGCACTCTCATGGTGACATTTTCAGCCACAGTAGCAGTTTTTTGTTTTTTTAAAGTCAAAAACTCTTAAGACTTACCGTACTCTACCTGTCCAGTCCCAAACAGTAAAGGAAAAAGTTACCATTTCAGACATACATAGTAGAGCATTTAGTTGCTTAAGAGCCAGACGCTTGTGAGTTTATAAAGACCATTAACTGAGCTGGAGGCGATAGAATATTAGACTCAGACTGAGTGACCTAAAAAACCCTCCATAATAATGCTAATGTTGCTTCATATCTGCTGAGTGTGCAACAAGACAACTGTATTCTGTCAAGTTCAAACATTGCAGCTTAAAAAGGTGCAACCTTTCCTCACACAATGTATATAAACCTTGAATGTGTTTTGATCGGAGGGAATTCTTTCTGTGTGTCTTATCTTTATTGGGTCACAGGATATTCACAGATAAGCACCCACTGAGTTCAACCAAGGGTAATATTTTTGAGGATGGTGCGGCTGTCTATGGGTCAGGCGAGAGAGGGGTCACAGCTGGTGGTCCTGTATTTAAGCCCCGTTAGAACCGCTGACTCGTGTTTCTGGAGGATTTCATTGCACCCCTCTCAAAAAGCCTCCATGCGGCTGTCTGGGCCAATCAGCCATTTGGCTTTCAAACTAGGTCTTCAGTAGGATCTAAAATAAAGAAGTGAGAGGGGCATGAGGTTGTAATGGCACGCTGAAGAGCTTGATTTAATCCCAGGAAGTCTTTTCCCTCTCTGTTCTGGTATCACGCTATATATAGATGGATTGGGTATCAAACATACTGTAACTAGCTAAGATACTGAGTTCAATCTCTGTTCAGGTCATACAGTGCACTGTGTTCTGCTCTGCACCTCAATACTCATTCAAGGAAATATTAAGTCAACTAACTGCAATTATTTCCAATGTAGTTTCATAAGTGTCAGGAAATTTTTGGTTTCCAGTTGATCATTGAAGACTTTTACAACACAGGCAGATTTTTGACTTGTTTTGAGGCAACTCAATGCAAAATTAAATGACGCCTTAATAACGACCTTTTGATGTCCCTCAGTAAAGGTTTGCATTATGTATCAGCACCCACGTGCAATGCTACAGTGGATGGGTATTTCCTTCTGGTGTGCACATATGCATGGAGTGGCATGTCCATTAATCTGTAGTTACGAGAATAAATACTCCATCAATCTGTCATAATGGAATATAGTTTGGACAATAATGCATGATTTCAGTCTCATGTCGAGTGAAGTGAAAAGGAAAAGTTGGCAGGCAGCAAAGGCCAGACTGTGGAGGACAACTCGGTTATTTTGCGACTGTCTATTTTTTGTCTGTTGGTCTTGGCCTACAGTATGAGCACTGGAGACTGCTGATGGTACAGATGACGAACGATGGAGGCCCCATGAGCTCAGCATGTGTGTGTGTGTGTGTGTGTAAAGAGAGAGAAAGAAAGAGAGAATAACAGAAAGAGAAAGAAAGAAAAAGTGAGACCTCCAAGGTTTCACTGTGGGATTCATGAGATTTAAAGAATGCTTCAGACATAGACAGAGATTACAGTAGGCTTGGCAATGACACACAAATACCCACACAAGCATGCACGCATACGCTCAGGCAGATATGGTACAACAGAAAAGGCCTAAATGCAAATGTTCTGTGAATGGAAACACTTGGGAGTTAATGAAAACAAACGTTTATACGGGTGCCGTAAATCCACTCCAGTGGAAACAAATGGCTGCTATATTTTAGAGTTAACACGCTGATATACAGGACATGCAACATACCAACTCACACACACACACAGTCACATATCTCCAGACAGTGACCTTGAACCCCACTGAAGGACATCAGCTGTGAAAGAATCTCAGAAGCAGATGTCCTCAGGAAGTAAACTCACCGCCACGTGAACACATAAAAATACACACATGCACACCCAAGTATTCACACAAATACAGTATGCCCAACACACTCCAAGACTTGAGCGTGTCCTGTGCCCTTCACATGCCACCAGCACCTCTAAAGTAGACCACAAACACACATACAGAAATAGTAAGTGAGCCCAATCAGTAGAGCAGTGATGGTGGCTGCTTTGCTTCCTGTGTTAAATACTGAAGGGACATAGTAAACTCAATCAGTGAGCCCAGCAGCACCCTATATTTGCCCTAATGCAACATGCTGAATTAACATGTATATGAGTTTGTGTCTAATTCAACACATTTCTGACCCACCAACTAGTAGTATTTTAGTAAGAAGTATAAGTTTTTTAAAGGTTCACGTCTAATTTCCAATGTTTTCTCCCTCTAAAATAAGGCACTTACCCAACAGATGCCGGTGAGGAGTTGACAGATTTTGGACTTAAACAGCAAAATCCAAGTACTGTAAAGTTTGTAGAGTAAATGAGTTTATCTCTCTTGATCCCACTGATGCTGATTTGACAAATAGACTATGAACATCTGAGGCTGTTGTGTTTCTACAGAGATGTTTTTGCAGACACATCAGAACTAGAATTTTGTATTAGTTTAAGGAAGTTTTCATACTGTTTCCCAGGATTAATGTGAAAAAGTCAAACACTCCAGTTACACTTTACAGCTGCTCCCTATATTTGACATTACATTACATCTGTATGCAAGTCCTGATTCAGCATATTTGCCATCTTGCTGACAGATAGATGAGAATATTGATACTTCTCTTACATGTGTGTATTAAATATGAAGCTAAAGCTGGCAGGTAGTTAGCTTAGTGCTACTTTAAGACTGGGAACAGTTATAAATGGCTAGGCAAGCTCTTTTCAAAAGCAGAATAAAAACATCTCCCCCCTTACAGCTCATTAAATAACATGTTACATTTCCTGTAGCCTCCGCTGCCACCACCAGACATGGGCTCCAGAGAAATAAAGAGCTTCCAACCAAGATATAGTCCTGCACATGAGCTCTGTTGAAATGGGTAGTTTTTGCACCTCAGTTTTACTATGATTTATGCAAACAAGACAAGTGTTATCGATGCTTTCTTATACCTCTTTTTAAGATAGCAAATTTGAGGATTTCCCAAGATGTTCCTTTAAATCTAAACATTAGAATGATCAAAATCCTGTTTTTTGCTGCTTAATCTACTTAATACTTTAGAATTCCTTTCATGTATCTTTTTTTTAAAAAAAACTTTTTATTGCAGTTCTGCTGTGTTTGCATTTTATCTGTGATAGTGCATTGTTATGAAGTGTGACCTGATTTTGTGCAGCATGCAGCCAGACACAAACGCTGATTGTGGGAAATATTGTGGTGTTCAATCCCACATGCAAATGTGCACGTGTGAAACAAGCATCCAGTGTTTTCCCTCGCTCTCCCATCAGGCTTTGTCATTCAGTCTCTGTCTTTCTCTCTCTCTCTCTCTCTGTCTCTCTCTCTTCCTCTCTCACTTCTCACGCTTGCTGTGTCAGTCGTTGTTAATTGACTGGACTCACTGAGCAGATGCAGTGACAAACAAACAAACAGATGAAATGAAACCAGAGCTTTGTATGTGCTCTCAGTGCAGTAGTGCTGTCCCTAACAACAAGCACTGATGATTATGTAATACTATGTAAGAATATGATCAACACAAATCATGGTTTGAATGTCTAAATTGCGTTTTCGTTGGCTTCTAAATGTACTTTGGAAGTGCTTTTAATAAAACCTCATCCAAATAAATTAGCTAGACTGGGTTTAGAGTAAATGGCAGCCTTTTAAATAAGAGAGAGGAAGACAGATATAACAGAGAGACAGGGCTGGCATACGGAGAGTGAGAAAGGCAAATACAGTAGAAACAGATGGGAAAACCAGAGTGAGACTAATACCAGAGTAAGTAAACATGGAGGGTACTGGAAGGTATATGCTGCGAGCTGAGTGGATTAACTGAGTGAAATCTTGCTCTGACTCATATCACACTTGCCTGTTATTACAATCCTCCTTTGCTTGTGCGTGTTTGTGTGTGTGTGTTTATTTCTGTGTGTGATCCTGCAGCAGGCATGATGACATATGACAAAAGCTACTGTATAAGGGAGTTAAGGCAAAGTTAAGAACACACATGTTGAATTTTTGGTGATTACTCTGTCTGTTGGTCTTGGCTGGCACTATATATTAAGTCTACTATGTAACAGACAGAGGGGTTGTTTACTCTGTGCGTGTGAGAGAGAGAGACAGACAGATAGATAGACAGGCAGACAGACAGACAGAAAGAGTATGACTGTTAACAGTTAAAAGAGTAACTAGGGCTGAGTCGAATACTAAGCTGAAATGGGCATCTTCAACATATAAATACAAGTGTTATTAGGACAAAATGTGTCAATATCAGTACTCAGGTATTTGATAACAGTTTCCAAAATCATCCATGACACACACATGCAATAAAAACATTGATCTCAAGCACAATTCTGAGGCTGTTCTGTAAAAAGTTTACTAAAAAGTGACAGAAAAACTTTTTAGATGAACCCATTTCAATTTCAGGTTTAAAAAAAATAACAGCTTCCGGTGAGTAACATTCAAAACTATTGTAGTGTTTTAAAATGAAGCTTCAATTATCCTCATAATTTATGGCATCATCACTCCTGCAAAAAAGCTAGTTTTCACCTTGCAGTACTCCTGCGAAAAAGCCAGATAACTGCATGTGAGGTAGCAAGCAAAGGCAGGCACTGAGGGGTATGTGTGTGTCTGTGTGTGTGTTTGTTTTGAGGTCAGACTCTCACTGAGCTCAGCACTCATCAGACTCCAGATCTTTAAATTAGTCTTCTCAGTCTTATTTTTTTCTCCTCCCCTCTCTGTATGTTCATTTCCCCTGCAGCAAGCAGCCAACAAAGAGAAATGATTGACAGTAGAGATAAGCACCCTATGGCTCACTGTTGCAGACAAGCTAAAGTAAAAATAAATCCTCTTTTAAATCAGAAAAATTTAAAATATATATACCAAACTCTCTTGTACTGGTAAACATCTTCAGATCAGAGCAGAATCTGTTGTGACTCCGGGTGCTTTTTCCTCTGGAGGCTTTGGTCTACCTCTGAACAACACTGCAAAGCCCTGCAATATGAGTGTCACACATTCGAATGTTGACTTAGTAATTGTACGTCAACATTGCAAATGATGCTTTGAAGCTTCAAACTATTCAGTTAAGCCCTTATCCCTCTCACTTCCACTGTTTTTATATTTGGGGTTGAAAACAAGCCTGCAGGTGCTCAAGCAAAGTGATTGAAATACAGTAAAACATCCTGGTTTTTCTGCATTGTTGTTGCCAGTTTGTAACTTTGTTCACCTTTAGCCTGTTTTATCTCATATTATCTCTCCTTTTCTTATTATCCAAGCATTGATAGAGCTGAAAATGACTCAGTTTGAGCTTGGGAAGTGTCTGGAAACTGTTGTTACACGTGTACGGTTAGCTAAGCTGGATGAGCTTAAACTATGGAAAATGATGGCGTTTTGGAGTTTTCTGGAGCCTCTGAGGATTTTAGGAGGCCAGAACTCATGCAGAGTATATTGGTTAGCTGTAGCCCTGAAGAGAAACAGAAGGAGATTGAACGACAGGAAAAAGAGAAAAAGGGAGTGTGAGCTTCAAGAGAAGAAGCATAAGAAACAGAAAGTGTGTGGACATCCACAAAGAGAGCATTTAAAAATAACACTGGTTATGGTTAAGAGCTGGTTATGAAAAAATGGAAAGCTTGCTTTAGATCACAAGGGTCAGCGGAAGCAAGACATCTTTCATGTGAATAAATATCATTATCTTTTGCAAAGTTTGATCCTGAAAGGGTAGAATTAATATCTTTTGAAATTAAAAAAATATTGTAAAAATATAATATTGAATTATTTCAAAAGACTTTTGGGCGGCAGAAATTGGCTAAATAGCAGTGGCTGACTAATTAAAAGGGCTCCTTCACAGGTAAGACCAGGGAAACGGATGTTGCTGTAGATGAACATAAAGAGCAAAAGCAATGATTCCGTTCAACAGGTAATGCTAAAAGAATATGAGTAAGTTGCAGAGGTGTACAGACAGCAGTTCAGGACAGAGAGAAGACGACCAGAACAGACTTATTTGGAATTTGCATGACAACAATAGGCAGCTTAAGATAACCGGCTAAGATCCAGTGAGTTGAATGATTTCAGGAGCTGTGTGTGACGGCAGGCGACAACATGACTCTTCTTTTTTGCCAGGACACTTTAGTTGTCATTATTGTCAAAAACCTGATCACTTTAAATCCCTGAGAAGCCAGTCAAACTGTTGCATCTACAGTACAGGCAGAAACTGCTGAATAAGCAGACTTAAAAATGCTTGATGGTTTTATGTCTGAAGGGATTCTTGCAGTTGAGGAAGATGAGACTCCAGTTCTCAGTGAAAAAAGCATCAGGACAGTCTGCCATCCCAAGTGGTACTATTGATTAAGGAGCAAGTGAGATGGGGGATGAGGGGATCCATGTCATGGATGTAGTTGTAGGATTTTTGAAGGCTTTATTCATAATAAATGTACCCAAACTTTCTCCCTTTCTTCGCTCTCCTCACCTGCGAGTCAGCAGACCACAAGGTTATGACATAACTCGCTGCTCTGTCTGGCAGGTGCATTTCCTCCTTGCTTTGTTTTTCCCTTGTGTTTCCTTCCCTAAGTGATTTACCATTTCCCTGGAAATCATCCCTCTCCCTGTCTCTCCCCACACATCCCCTAAACCCATCATCTCTAAAACCCCATGGCTGAATAAGATGCCAAGCCCGCAGATTCTCCAGTGTGTGTTCTGGATGTTTAGCTTGTGGTAATTGTAATGTTTTATTGCATTATGTAATAGTTTCAAAATGATTAAAACAGACCAGCCAGAGGTTTGTGCAGGCGCTGGTTTGCATATGAACAAGCCCAGACTTAGCCCTCAGATGCACACACAGCAGAACAAACACACACACAAACAGATCCATGCAAACACACACACAAACACACACATACACACACACAAGCAGTGATATATTTCTTACTTTCTTCCAGTAAGTGCACTGAGGGTTGGAAGAGCAAACCCCAAACAGCAGCATGCTGTGCCACAGCACAACCACTGGGCTGCTCATGTAACTAAAGCCCAGGGAAAACCCTGCCACATCCACGGAAAGCACAACACTGCAACACACATGTGCAGAGAGGACCCACCACACCACAGCAACTGATCATGGTGACAACAGAGACGCACATCTGCAAGAGCTCGACTGCACAGCAGACCATAAAATCCATAAACAGTCACATTAGTTTATATGTATGCATAAAACAATATATACTAACCATTACAAACTATAAAAGTGTATAATATTAATTTGTGAACCAGTGTGATGTACACACATTTTATGTCTGTCTGCTTGAGGCTCACAGCAGCACAAAACAATAACTTTGCTGAGATATTTCTCCAGCATGATCTCAACTTTAAGACAGCAAGACTGCAGCTTATTTACAGTTACAGACAACCTGAAGAGTGCTACTGCAGAGGGAACGAAGAACAGCTGCAGGATAGATGCATGTTACAGGTTTCTGTACAGCAGCTACTGCTGTAAAGTTACTCAACCACTTCCACTGCTCTACACCTCCATCCCTAATGCCTCATCAGTCCATCTCTCCATCTCCCCAAACAGCAACTCGCCATGACTCATGTGGGCGCAATGTACTCAGTCGCTCCTCAGGGTCTCAGCTGCTGGTGAGGGTAGAAGGGAAACTATTTGAGTGATTCTCTCTTTCCTTCTTTTACTCTGTGAATCGCAGATGAAAAAGAGAGAAGGGTGTCCTACATTCTGAAGAATGGCTGCAAATAAACATATATTTGCACAGAGGATACCACATGCATAAAGCAGATTGAGTGACAGGTCTAAGCTTGCCTTGCAAGCTATTCACAAGCGTAGCAAAGCATCCTTGTTGACTCACGCACGTGCACACAGAGAGATCATGAGACACAACTCTTTGAGCCAAACCACAGGTGTCTATGAGAACAAAGAGTCTTGAACAGTACATGAAGCTCAGAAGAGTAAATATAGATTATAGAGCAGAGTGGGCAGGCCAGAAAAAGAAAGAAATGCAGAGGTTAAATAACAGCAGTGCAGAGCGTTTGAATGAAACCAGTTGGGAGATGTGGAGGAGAAACAGGGACAAATGGACAACGTGGAGCAAAGTAGACTTATAGCGGATGAAGAGGAAACGATTCCAGACTAAAAAGTAGTTAAAGCATGTTGGCAAAGGTTAAGTTTAGATATTAGAGGGCGTGTCAGCAAACCCGTAAATGTGTCTGGAGTTTTACAACTGTACAGCCACAGATGTCCTATACCACTGCCCTCTAAAGCCTAGCCATTACCAAGCATTATCTCCCTGTCACACCATGCCATTACCAGGCCTTATCTACCACAGCGGGGGGGGGGACGGACATTGTAAATCGCTGTTAGAACCAGCTGTAGTCATCTCTTTCTGCAGCATCTCAAGGCCAGACTGCTGTCACTACCACCGCACCCCCACCGGAGAAGCATTAGTGAATAGTGGCTACTGCTTTATCACCAGAGACCACCATGTCAGCAAGCTCATATTTAGATATTTTGATTTACATAACTCTCACTGATGCCATCAAATCCTTAAATATCTCTTTATAGAGTATAAATACATTTAGTATAAGCCCTTGTGTTGTAATGTGACCTTTTTATTGCTTTTTAATTCAGTCAGGGCAGCATAAAAAAAAACAAATAGTAAATCCTGAGCTAACAGAAAAAGTAAGAGATGCAAAGATACAAAATAATCTTAAACTCTGTTTTAGAAAATGTTCAAATATGTTATGTAACAGTACGACTAAGATTCACAGCAAGTCAACCATCATTCTACCTCTGGCTCAAGCCCCGCCTCTTCCTTCCCAATACTGTGGGGGGTGATTAGAGACGGATAATTGGGGCGCAGAAATCCAACTGTATGGAAGCCAAATTTTTGGGGAAAAAAAGGGCTAAATTCCAGAGGTAAGTGCCAAGAGATTGAACCGGCTCCAAAACACATGCAGGGTCTTTTGTTCTGCACTCTGGCTCTTTTGTTTCACCTGCTGTACCACTCATTACAGGGAGCTTTACCTGTCAGATAGCATACCGTCTCTATATTTGATCACTTAAACTGTACTTAATTACTGCATATCCCCTCGCTGCAGGAGAGGCTGGGAAGAGACCGCATGGGAAACAAAAGCTTTGGGACTCTGAAAACATTCTGTTCTGTACTCTGTCCTCTCATTCCTTTTAACAGCATAAAATAAAAAAAAACTCACCACTAACAGTGAAAAAGTTTGGCCACAGCAATCAGCTCTTTTCAGCTCAAAAGCTACTGCACTGTTCTGTACTCAGCAGAGCTATATATTTCCTTTTTGGAGTCGGTAGGGACCAAAACACAGCTTCAGGAGTATAAATATCGAACTTAGATCAACAGTTTGGTCAAAGACACTATTTGAAAATAAACTAATGTTTAGGCATATCTCTTTAAATAGGCAACTGTTTGATAATATTTTGGGGTCAAACAGTAACCTTTATTTTCTAGCAATTCTGTCATGAAATGTAACCTTTCCAGCCACATTTGTTAATAAATATATATCAAGAACTAATGACTACATATTTATTAAGATTTCTGCAAGCAGACCGAATCCATTGATTTTTAGGTTGTTTACAAACAGTTTTCTAAATTGTGAAATGAAAAAAAAAAATCCACACGTACAGGCTACAGTATTTCTATGGGTCCTAGATGCAGAATTGTGATATCTTGGGTGACTGTTGCCTCTCCTCTAAAGCTTAAATATGTGCTCATTACATTTGAGCCTCCAGAACCCAAGATATTTGGGTATTACAGGAGAAGCTCTGGATGGCAGTCATGCTTGTTCTTTTTATGATGGTGAGGTAGGCAAATTTTATCTGGGACCGAACAAATTCACATCACAAAATAATTGCTTTGGCATGATAGTTTTGACACTTTCATACTGTGCAATGTTCTGAGCAATAATTTTTCCAGGTACCATTGTTGCTGCTAACGAGGATATAGATTAGTTTTATTGGGTAAAAATCTTGCTAAGTGCCGATTTAAAAAAATAAAAATCAAACAGTACAAAAAAGATAATTTTTAAGATAATGTTTCAATACTATTCCTTTCTTCTTCATTCAACCCTTTTTTTGCCCCTCTCATTTCCTGTAGCCCTCACTTTAATGAGTGGAGGTTCAGTACAGTGCCTTCCTCGCATGTTTCTGTGCTGTCAACACTTTCTACAGATAACACTTCCACTTCACCCCCACCCCTATGCCACCTCTCTCCTCTACCCGTCAGTTAAAGCCCACAACAGACAGAGACATAGACATCTAAAATTAACCCTTAAACAAGGGGTTCAGATTGGCACTCTGATGGGACTGCAGGCGACAGGAGCAACCGAGACACAGACAGAAAGTGTATGTGGAAGAGGGCACACGTGTAGATATTAAGAAACAAGAGGACAAATGAAAGATAGGTATAAAAGTAGAGGGGAAAAATGATGAGCTCAGGCAAAGTGATAATCAAAGTGTAAAGAGTGAGCACGGAGAAGAGCTGGATCATTAAATTCTTCTTCATTGAGTGTTCTTCACTGCCGACACGTTGCCTTGAGAGTAGTGCTTACACTAGCAAAAGTCACTGCTTTGCTGACCATGACAATGTGTCCTCCTTTTTTATATACAACACAAAAACTCATTATGGCACACATATTGTGACACCCTCACACACACACACATCCATGAAAGAGCATCCTTAATTCCAAGGTGGCGCCCATGAATGTTACTTGATCTGTCCGTTAGCAGTGGTGCCAGGAATGTCCAAGAAGAGCTTTTTCCGACCTTGCCGCTTTAAAAGAAGATCAATGAACAAATGAGGAAGAGGGAACCCTAAGATCTTCCTAACATTTGACCTTAATTCAATCAAATCCAGATCTTTGCCAATCAGATCTGAAAGCTGATGAAGCTGGTAAGATTAGGAAACACAGTAAGGAATTGATCCTTTCCTCCATTTCAATCACATAAACCGAATAAGTATCACGCGTAGCACATTTAGCAATTCCATGCATTTAATGCAACTCTTTGACATGAAATCCTACTTTACTGACCACCTAATTGTGAATCACAGATACTTGATTTTGCAAGCAATTTGAGGTCTTGATAGTGACAGACTTTTCATTTAGTAAATAGTATGCTGACCACTACTCAGGCGATTTGAAGGTCAAGGCCCTGAAGGATTAGAGAGCGTTAAACGGGCAGATGAGTGGAGAGCTGAACCGACTCAGTAAGGCAACTCTGAGAGGGGGTGGAAAATGGTGAGCAGATCTCTAAAGTGAATGAATCGTTCTGATTTGCTCAAGCTCTCTGATTATATGTGTGTTTATTGCAGCAGAATTATAAAGTGCCACTCCAGTCAGGGGCTCATTGCTGCCCCAGCATCTGTGCCATGTTGAATGACATCTGGATTGTGGTCAATTTGGATGGCAAATTCTGCCATAGAGCCTTGATACTAAAAAGTCCTGGTTTCACTCCTTTCCTTTAATAGGAAATGTTTCTCATATGCCAGAGGCTGGTTTTCTATAAAGCAAGATGAGCCATGGGAGGATCTTTCATAAGGTCTTGTTTATGTGTGTGTGTTTATGTGTGTTATGATATCCACAACAATTACAGAAATTATCTCCTTTGTCGTTCCACTGTAAAATAATTATGAAGAATTACAAATTAAACTTACAATATGGAACATTTCCACATTAAAATGTCTATGACAACTACATCTTTGTCACATATGGTGCTGAGTTGTTTGCTTTATCCTATTAACTTTCTTTAGCCGCCTAAAAAATGAGGAGGGAACCTTCCATCTCATTATGTTCTCAACCAATCAGAGGCACTGATCCCAGGATCCAAAATTAATGCTGCCATCACTGCATGGAGACTGCTGACCATGTGAACAAGATGTAAAGGTAAAGAGTGAGGAGCACAAACACAGAGGAAAGAGAAAAAAGATGAGAAAAGAAGAGTGAGCTTGATTGTTACAAACTGAAAAGAGTCCAGTCCTTCATGATGTGAAGACTTCACCAGCCACAAAAGGCAAAAAAATCTGAACTGCACAGCGCTACTGTGATAACACTTACATCCACATACATATAAAACAATTCATACACTTTACTCACTCTCTACACCCCTCTACATGTTTAATGCAGTTATTGACATGATCATGATACAATGTTGAACTTCGAAACATCTGATGTAACAGTCACTCCTGTGGCCTCAGGTCTGACACCAGCATGTACCGAACGTAACCCTCCTTGACAGCCATCTAACCTCGTAGTACAGTGTGTTCTGAGGCTTGCTGATGCGTCTGCCTGCGCATGTGTAAGTGTGTCCAGGGAAAAACTAATGTCCAACACACACATAAACCTTTTACACAGCACTCACCGATGCAGGCGTGTACGCGGACGGTCAGCTGGGTCCTTAGAATAACACTGTGCTTCTTCCCTCTGGCCCTGACAAGGAAAGAAACGCAATTATTGTGGATTCAAAAATATCTTTATGAGAGCAACATAATATATTGTCTGTTTGCAGCTCAATAATTTCTTTTACAAGCAAATCTTAAAATATTTGTTTCATGTTCTTCTTGGAGTCAAGTGTAATTTTCTTGGCACTAGGCGAGTAATATGTCTTGTCTTATGATTTATTCACACTTGATTCTAGAGAAAAACATCCTGCAACAAGTTTAAAAGTGCTGGAGAAGTGCATTTATTTCACCTATTTGGCTGTTGCTTTAAAGAAAGCTATTTTGTTAAATGTATCAAGCAAACTATGAGGCAGCTGT
>JAPZDY010000008.1:15893864-15904039 GCA_029783645.1 Ctenochaetus hawaiiensis
ATGAAACTTTTGTTCTCTAACACATGAACTGAACTCTTTTAGTTTGTTTAAAAGTACATTGAGATTTTTGATGACTGCAGACATACATTATTTTAGCAGAACACACTGTAAAGCTGTCTGAGCAACATATTTTTTCCAAAGACAATTTTCCTCTCTAACAAGCTTAGAGAGACATCTTTTTTTTTTTAACCTAGACTGAAATCTTAAAAATGTATTTAAAAAAGAATTCCCCCCCAGAATATCTATTTTAATATCAACTGCCATTTTGGTTCTTATAATAAATCACTGTACTTACTTACTTTTATTTCCTTTTTAAGCTCTATTGTTATACAAAAGTGAATGTGTGGCTCTGATTGTTTAACTAGTATCTAGTGTAGGTAAAAAAAAAAAAAATACAGTCCTTTTACAGTTTATTGGTGTCTTAATGGGAGCCATATTGTAAATAAAGTCCACTGCTGGATATTTACTCTCCTTTATTAAAGTGCATCCCTCTTTAAACTAAGTCATAAAAATACTGTGAAATTTGTCCCTCCAGGAGCGTTTATGATCCCTTTCCTTATTCTGCTGGTCCTGGAGGGAATCCCTTTGCTCCACCTGGAGTTTGCCATTGGTCAGCGCCTGCGGAAAGGCAGCGTTGGTGTGTGGAGGTCCATCAACCCATACCTAGCAGGAGTTGGTGGGTAAAATAATTGTGTGAAGCATGTCTTAAAGTTAACACATTATGTGGTGCTTTTAAAACATCTGTGCAAAGAGTGTCTTCACTTCAGTATTAAAACTCCACCTTTTGACAAAAACGCTAAAGTATTAGCATGCTAAAATTTATATTACGAACATGCTAAGCATTTAAACTACACAGAATGAGCATGTTAGCAATACCATGTAGAGCATGTAAGCTTGCTGAAGTGAGTATTTAAATCAAAGCATGACTGTTATTACTGCCTCACAGTCCTGCTAGCTTTACAACAAGACCAATTGATTTATTCTGTTACAGGTATTGCTTCCTTGCTTGTCTCATTTTTGGTGGGCGTGTACTACAACACCATCATGGCCTGGATCATGTGGTATCTCTTCAACTCCTTTCAGGATCCTCTCCCTTGGAGCCATTGTCCTCTCAATGCTAACAAGACAGGTATGCCTTCATACATCAACTGAGTTATCAGAGTTCCGAATTCTTGCTTGAGACTTCCTAACCGAAATAAATAAGTTTACTGCAGTTATGATCCTAAGTTGATTTCTTTTTTTTGCTTTCTTGTCATCTGTCCTTTTCAGGTGTAGTAGAGGAGTGTGCTCGGAGCACCACTGTCGACTACTACTGGTACAGAGAAACTCTGAACACTTCAACAGCTATCGATGAGTCTGGAGGTCTGCAGTGGTGGATGGTGCTAGCTCTGCTAGCTGCCTGGACCGTGCTCTACGTTTGCTGCATTCGGGGGATCGAGACCAGTGGAAAGGTCTGAAAGTCATATCACATTTGAGGAATGTAAAGAGTGAGGGATGTCTGATTTGGTGCATTTATGTTTGCACAAATGTCCAATTTTGACTAATTTTTATCACTCTATCTTTTGTCAGGCAGTTTACATCACATCCACTCTGCCATATCTGGTCCTCACCATCTTTCTCATCAGAGGACTGACACTAAAAGGATCTGTAGCGGGAATCAAGTACCTCTTCACACCAGATGTATGCACTGATTTTGCTCATTTACCAACATAAATCAGTTAAATTAACATCATACAAACTTATTAAGGCAATAGTGGAATCAATCTCGGAGAATATGCTTTATTGTGGTGTCTGAGATAAAATGGCATTACTGATAAAAGCTGATTGAGGGGGACTGCCATACATTTTTCTAATAATCATTGCTATTGAGTCATTGACAAGGCAAATTAAAGTGTTAGTCTGGATAACATCTCCAATCAGTTTTAACATTACCATATAATAACTTTTGTACTCTTTTAGGTGGATGAGTTAATGAATCCGCAGACCTGGTTGGATGCTGGTGCTCAAGTGTTCTACTCATTCTCCTTGGCTTTTGGAGGTCTTATCTCTTTCTCCAGTTACAACCCTATTCAGTGAGTAACTGCTTAAACTGCGCAGTCATTCAATGAACCTTCTTTTGAACAATTCTTCTCACATGATTATAATTCACTCGTAGCAACAACTGTGAGCTGGATGCTGTTCTCATCTCCATCATCAATGGCTGCACCTCTGTGTACTCTGCAACGGTTATCTACTCCATCATCGGCTTCAGGGCCACAGAAAAATTTGATGAGTGCATGGGAGAGTGAGTTTTAAAAAAAATTGCAAAATACACTTAAAGAAAAAAAGCAACTGGGATTCAGCTATATCAGTCTGAACTCATCTTGCTGTGCTTTTCTGCAGCAACATCTTGAAGCTCATGAATGCCTTCAACTATCCTGAAAACACCATCACAGAAGACAACTACGGTGAATTTCTAACCCAGTTCAACCAGACAGATCCAAGTATCATTGAAGGATTGCAACTGCAGACCTGTGACTTGCAGACCCTTCTCAGTGAGGTCAATACATGACATTTGGATTTTTGATCACTGTTGTCTTAAAACCCATTTTGAACAATTAAACTCATTCTCACTGACATATTTGGTGTGCACTCCTTCAGGGTGTAGAGGGAACAGGTCTGGCCTTCATTGTGTTCACAGAGGCCATCATCAAGATGCCCATCTCTCCTCTCTGGTCTGTTCTCTTCTTTGTCATGCTCTTCTGCCTCGGCCTCTCAACTATGTTTGGTAGCATTGAGGGCGTGGTGGTTCCATTGCAGGACCTCAAAGTGTTGCCCCGAACTTGGCCCAAAGAAGTATATTGTGGTAATTTTCTTCATTTCCAACCAAATAGAAGTGACATTTTTAACTCGAATTTGGAAATTTGATCTACAGATGTAAGCTTACCTATGGTTTCTTTTGTTTTTTAATAGGTCTGACTTGTTTGATATCGTTCGCCTTGGGGCTCATTTTTGCCATGCGTTCTGGAAGCTACTGGTTAGCTCTTTTTGATAACTTTGCTGGATCTATTCCCCTGCTGGTCATTGGATTCAGTGAAATGTTCTCAGTCATCTACATCTATGGTGCAGATAGGTGAGTCTATCCAGAAAGAAAAGTGGTACAGGGTATTGAAGAATAATAGCTTTTTAGTTTCTCTGGCATTTTTGTGTTTAGTGCCTTTTTGAAAATGTTCATGTACAAAAATGGTACAAATTACATCTGCTAGACATCAGCACGCTAAACATCATAGTATCAGTAATATTGGTGAAGTAAGATGCTTGTGTAGAGGCTATGACAATAATAAAAGGGGGCCTTGAGCCAGTCACATGGCATTGTTTTAAAAACTACAAAGTCCAGGTAGAGAAGAGAATGTGATGTCTGAATGGGGCATTTACTGAGGGACTGGACTTCCGTCCTGTACAATCATTATTTAGAGACTTTGTCTTTTTATAATCTTTATTCTTACCATTATTCTTTTAGTTTTTGAGTATATTTTTTTTTAAATTATGCACTAAAGTTTCTGAATTGAATTCAATCTGCCAGAAGTCAAACATCTGCCAACTGCAGGAAAGTGGTGCTCTTCAACCTCTTGTGGTCAAAAAGTGTACTACAAGACCTTGAGTTGTAAAATGATAATTAATGGATCTTGTATCTTGTTAGGATTGACACTGATTGAATGCTGATTCTGGCTAATAGTTCAAAACACTGCTGTACAGCTGTACAGTGCTAGGCTAAAGACTACATGAGGCACAGACAGTTTCTGGAAACAAGGCAGGAATTAATAGAGCAATGAATTTTGACCTTGGAGTAGAGATAATGAGTCAGTCATCACAGGAAAGATACAGAACAGTGTTTCCTGTGATGTAACAAGACTATGGTAAGAAAGGTGGAAAATTCCTTTTTTCTCAGTTTATATAATGCTCATGACAAAAGCAGCCAAATGTTATTTATAAGTTCTAAAATCTGTTTGAATGTGCAAGATAATCAAACACAAGGCTAGGTTTTGAACTGAAGAAAGTGAGAGTTTTATGTTTTACACATGCAAAGCCACTCAGGCTGTTTTGTTAACTGTATCTAATAAAAGTACAAAGTCTGCTTTTATGGATATGTTCATACAAACTCAGCTGAAATTATGTTTTCCTTCTATTGCTTTAAAACAGGTTTAACAAGGACATTGAGTTTATGGTTGGCCACAAGCCCAATATTTTCTGGCAGGTGACATGGCGAGTGGTTAGTCCTCTTATAATGATCGTCATCTTGGTTTTCTACTTTGTAACCCAAGTCACCAAGGAGCTCAGCTATTTGGTCTGGGACCAGGAAGCGGTAAGTGTGCTCATCACAGTAGTCAATGTCTAATGACCTTTTTTGGATGTGACGTTTAAAATATTATATTTTCTTTAATGTATTTTATTTAAGCAGGAGAAATTCGAATGATTATTCTTCTCATAAATGATGCTTGCAAACAAACCCTTGTCATTTGGCTGTCTTTTTTATTTTCACTGTTCTAAACTGTAACATTATCCTTGATTTTGGCTGTAGGACAACTTCCCTACCCTTGAATCACGTCCATATCCTAGCTGGATCTATGTCATCATCTTTATCCTGGCCGGAATTCCAAGTTTAGCCGTCCCAATGGTCGCCCTCTTCAAATTCATCTACAAGAAATGTTGCAAGAAGAGGCAGAGGAACTACAGTAACAACTCACTGGACTCTATCTCTGCCAAAGTACAAATGACTGACAAAATTAAGTTTTAGAGATCTTTCTCTTTGAATTGTTTTCTAATAAAATTTAGGTAGATTTGTATTTTTGTTGTTCGCTTATTAAGTTCATGCCTTTTATCTTTCAAGTGCCATGAACAATTGAGGACAGATTTGCTTGTACTGGGGACTAAGTAAATTGAAAGCAGGCTATTTTCTGTCAAATAATGTTGGAGAAGAAAGCAACTAGAATTGCCTTTCCTGCTTTTTTAACAGAGTTTTAATTTACTGCTATGTCATATTTCACATGTTGTGTATGTTTACATTAAAGGAAAAGTAGGAAATTTGAAAATTTAAATTATTTTGCTCATTTGATATAAAAATTGATGGCAGCCCTTTGCTGTCTCTCTGCCTAATAAAAGGCTTCAGTCAGTAGTCCGTTAGCTTAGCCTATGATAGAAACTGAAAACAAAATCTGTGTTCAAAAGCATAGTGGCGCATCTAAAGCTCTCTTTAGCCCACTGTATGTCATTAGTTCAATCTTAAAAAAACAAAACAGTAGAGTAAGTGAGTGTATTTTTTTCCAATTTCCACTGTTAATGTCAGGCTGAGCTAACAGCTGCGGGCTTTTTGCTACTGTTCTAGTAAACGGATATATGAGGAAATGTCATATCAATATTAATATCAATGTCATCTACTTCTGAGTTTCCCAAATTGTAAAACAAATCCTCTTTTAAGTTTATTATATCCATATGTATGGTATGGATTTTTTTTTTTTTAATATGTTGTAAATAACTACAGTGGAGGAGCTAATTCTTGTTCTAACTTTTTACATATTGTAACAATGTGTACAATTTTTGTAAGCAAATAAATAAATATATATATATATATATGGTCTCAGTGCTTTGCAGCTCACTGTTCTAGTCACAAGGTTTGGGCCATATTGTGAAGGGTTATTGTAAAGTTCAATGAATAAATCATTTGCATTATCATGAGACTGCCCTGTTGGTTTTTCCTGACAACACTTGCATTAAAGCTCACAATTTATTTTATTTATTGAATTGATGAAATCACCGGTTTAGTTTCCTGTCTTTAAAAATACCCCAAATATCCCTTTAATAGGAAATATAAAATTAATTACAAAAGTAATAAGTATGATCCCTCCCTACCTCTATTTGACAAAGAGGGCCATCCAGTGATTACGTGAAGTATGTTTTTTTAAAATTTCTTTTTAAAAAAAATATTCATGACAAATTTCAACACTGAGTGACTGATTGTGTAGGCTGTAAAAATACAAAGGTACATAGTCAGCACAGGCTATCTATGAACTGCAGCAGATAAAGTAAAAGATCATAAACTCGTTTCAGCATTGTTTTTATATGAAGGGTCCATATGTCCAGACTAACTCTAATACTTAAGCTCCAGCAGACACTACCTTCTGCGTCAGTGCACATGTGGTCACCATGAGACTGGTACTTCCCAACCCAGGACTGGAGCTCCGGATCCCTAACCATGATGATCTGGAGAGGATGGAGAAGGAGGAGGCTGGGGACAGGCCAAAGTGGGACAACAAAGCCCAGTACATTCTAACATGTGTGGGCTTCTGCATTGGGCTTGGAAATGTGTGGCGATTTCCGTACTTGTGTCAAAGTCACGGAGGAGGTAAGCTCTACAGAAAATGGTAATTGGAAAAATGTGCTTAAAACAACAGAGTGTTTGACTGATTCAAGTGTGGTTGAGGTACCAACTAGTGAGATTATGATAATCTCATAGAAATTTATGGCAGTTTATGTTTCCTTTTGTGTATTATTTTCTCTAAAGGACATTTTTCTGTGCAGATTTAGTGTGGTCTCATGGAAGTTTCCAATTATTTAAAATGAAGAACCCCTAGTTAAATAAATCATTCATTAATGGCTCAAAGATTGTGCAGTAAAATCACCATGAAGTTATATTAATGATTTTCAAAAGTGCGAGTTCTTTGAAGTAATGATCAACCTTTGGCATGACATGTGAGCTGAGGACAGAGACCCTAGAGTCAGCTTTATATTAGTTAAGCTGAAACCAAACGCTAACAACACTGCTGCATTCATACTAACCACACATCTTGTGTGTGTGTGTGTTTTCTAAAATGTGTCTGAGTGAAAGTGGATAATTTGATAAATATATATAATATTTAATCCCTTGTTTTCTCTAACTAGAGGTTTTAAGACTGCACAGTTCAAATACTGTACATGCCATCAGCCACAGTAATGTGACAAAGCTGTAGGTGCACAAAACAGCACTAATGTTCTGTTTTAGCCTGTTGTAATATTTTGTAAATGCATTTTAATTTTTATGTATGAATGAAAACCACAGCTAATAATATTAAATCAGTGAATGACTCAAGTCATAAACTTGACCTATCGTAGCATTATATGACAAGAAATCTTGAGCCTTTAAAGCAAATACTCTATCATTTATTACCTAACTGTTGTTGATTACCGTTATCAGCAACATTCTTTTTACAGGTTTTCATATATAGTACATGCCATAATTCAAACCTGCCAACGTCCTCATATACTATATCATGTTATCCATTGCAGTAATCACACAATCTACTTACAGTAGCATAAAAGCTTGAAATGCAGTGAGCTGAATTATAGCAGAGATCCCAGTCATTCATGTATTTACTCTTAAAGACAACTAATTTGGCTCAAGCATCTGTCAATATGCAAAAGAATTTAGCAAGTAAAATGTCTACCAACATCTTACTTTCGTGAGCATCAACTGAGGCTGGTGGGAATGGCATTGTTATTGCCCTGGGGGACTGTGTACAAATTTATATGGCAGTCACTCTGTCTGTTGAGATACTTCAGTCAGTTCCAAACTGATGGATCAGGCTAACAGTACCATCCCTCGAGCTCTGCTACTATCATTGAAAAATAAATGGACTCACTACAACTCCAAAGAAAAGTGAAAACCCAAGTTGAAAAGAGACATGTCAACATAGCAGACACCTGGTGTGACAGTGAAGAGTATATCTTCCTTTGTTACAGCACTTATAACATCTTATACATTTTCCAGGTGCTTTTTTGATCCCCTACTTGATCCTGCTGGTGCTGGAAGGAACGCCTCTCCTTCTTCTGGAGTTTGCAATCGGCCAGCGACTCAGGAAAGGCAGTGTGGGAGTGTGGAGGGCCATCAGCCCTTATCTGACTGGTGTTGGTAAGTACTAGTGATCTAAAATAATTTGGCCAAAAAGAGGCTAAAAAAAACCCTTTCCAATATATATAAACTCTGTCATATCTATCTGGTTTCCTCTTAGTGTGATAACAGTATGTTTTTCTGTCTTAAGGTATAGCCTCCATGTTGGTGTCATTTTTGGTTGGACTGTACTACAACACTTTAATAGCCTGGATTATGTGGTATCTCTTCAACTCTTTTCAATACCCGCTGCCTTGGTCCCAGTGTTCTCTTAATGACAATAAGACAGGTATTTGAATACAGACATTTTTAGCCCACAGTTGCACACCAAAGCACCCAAAACTGCATTAAAATTTACTAATGTTTGTTGCTTCTTCAGGATATGTACCAGAGTGCGAACAGAGCTCCACTGTGGACTACTACTTCTACAGAGAGACTCTGAATAGTTCGGCCTCTATAGCTGACTCTGGGGGAATCCATTGGCCCATCGTCGTCTGCCTGTTAGCTGCCTGGTCAGTCGTTGCAATCTGCTGCATAAGAGGCATCAGCACTGCAGGCAAGGTTTGTTGACTTTCAGTCAAATGACTGTTCACTAAGTCCTGCCTCCCGTAGTTACTGTTGCCATGCTGATCAAGCTTTCTGGCAAAGTGCATTTACAGTGACAATAGGGATGGATTTATAAGCTTGAGAGTCATGGTAATTTATGGTGAAAAATAGGTCCTTTCTCAGCTTTCTTATTTTTAGGCGGCAAACCGATCTTGTTGGTTGAAATGACAACTGTCACATGCTGATTTTATCAGCTGTAACTAGTTAGACAATTTATTAGCATTAGCTTTTTAAACTCCTGCTAGCTTTAAAGGTTTTCAGTAACTGATAACACTGTGTTTTACTGTTAGCATTACAAGAGATAAAGCTAATGAATGTATCTGATAAATATTTATTATCTCAGATAACAAAATTAGAGAGAAGTATTGGAGTATTTCCTAAATCAAATAGGACAGTACTTTTTTTTTCATTTCCTCAGAGGGTTTATTCATTACCATAAAAACACACATACAAATACATAGTACATGACCTTTGTGCCCTCATTTGTAACTATGGACCTGATTAGTGCAGATAAACACATAGCTGAATTCACTCCTTACACTGCTCCTGTAATTTTGGTTTAAAAGAACCAGCTTCTAAACTTCCAAGAACAGGGTATCTCCTCATGCACTCCTCTTTAACATGGAGACTTTTAGGGATTAACAGACGGTTCCCTGTGGTTGTATACAGTTAATTAGCTATTATTAGACTATCAATACTTGGGGAACTGGTTTAGCAAATGGTCTTAAATGTCCAACTTCATTTGTTTCATTTTTTGTTAAACTGACTTCAGGCAGTGTACGTCACAGCCATCCTGCCTTACATTGTGCTGGCCATCTTCCTGATCCGAGGACTAACTCTTAAAGGTGCCCTGAGTGGAATAAAGTTCCTCTTCACACCAGATGTATGTTTCAAATCTCTGTATACAACTTAAAAAGGCATTTTAATACCCCATTGCTTTAATATCTCATAGCTTAAAGCCACATCACACTCTATGTTCTGCTATTTCAGGTGGACGAGTTGATTAAACCAACTACTTGGCTGGATGCAGGTGCCCAGGTCTTTTATGCCTTTGGTTTGGCATGGGGGGGGCTCATATCTTTCTCAAGCTACAACCCTGTTCAGTAAGAGACATTTAAAGGGTTTGAAGCATTTTTAATGTGTCATCAATTTGACCTCAACACAAAAGAGTAGCTCTTCTCTGACCTTAAGTCAAAATGTTGTTCTCATTTCTTTTTCCAAGCAACAACTGCATGCAAGATGCCTTGATCCTGTCTGCAGTAACTGGCTTCACCTCAATTTATGCTGCCACAGTCACCTACACTATTATTGGTTTTAGGGCCACAGAAAAATTTGACAACTGTATCAGCAAGTAGGTACAACTATTATGAAGGCTTTTAAAAAATTAATTTACCTTTCTTAAAAATTAAAATTTTTATTAATTTCCTTGAAAAAAAATGCTGATTTTCTACATTAAATAACAACAAAAAAAACAGGTACTTACTAATGAAAAATTCTGTTCCCAGTAACATCATGACATTATTAAATGCACTCAACCTTCCTGAAGACAGCATCACTCCAGCCAACTACGAGGCAGCATTTATTCATCTTAACAGCTCCTTTCCTGATACTGTTCTTGGATTGGACATCCCAACCTGTGACATGCAAAAACTTCTCAGTGAGGTAACTG
>JAPZDY010000008.1:15905230-15918526 GCA_029783645.1 Ctenochaetus hawaiiensis
ACCAAGATGCCGGGCTCTCCAGCCTGGTCTGTCCTCTTTTTTATCATGCTTCTCTGCTTGGGAATCTCAACCCTGTTTGGCAACATTGAAGGGGTGGTGGTCCCACTGCAAGATCTGAGAGTGTTACCTAAAAAATGGCCTCAAGAAGCACTGACGGGTAACTAGGTTTTAATGATCACCATCCCAATTGGTTCTAAAGCTTTACAATGAGTTTACAATGAATGAAAGATCAACAATGAAACATATATGGTGTTTGATTTTGGTTTCTGTTATAACACAAGGTCCCTTGTTTTTGTGCATATGTGTTTCAGGAGTAACATGTTTCATCGCCTTCATCTTATCCCTCCTGTTTGCCCAGCATTCAGGGATTTATTGGGTAACTCTGTTTGACAACTTTGCGGGATCAGTTCCACTTCTGACCATTGGATTGTTTGAGATGATAGCAGTTGTTTACATCTACGGCATAGATAGGTTTGTGCATAAAGCTCAAGTATTTGTTTGTAATTATTCCACATTGCACTGCATACTTCAAGATGACCATATTAGCAGCCACACAACAGTGAGCTAATGTAAAAAGATTGAAGCCTATTCCCTGTTCGTGTTTAAACACGCAGTCAAAAAAATTAATGTACATGACTCAGACTTTGCTGTGAAATTTTACTGCAAATGATCTTATCGGACCTTTATATGTGATTGGTTAAAACTGCACTGATCAGTAAAAAAGAATATGAGATATGTAAAAGATGCTGCTCAACATGATAGACAATTCTGACCTGACTTTACAGTCCCCCTTTATTTTTCAGGACTCAAGAGTTTTTTTTTAACTTACTGTTTTTAGGTTTTAGTAACTGCGACCTTGCTGTCTATTAAATCCTATCTTTATTTTGGCTTTATTGCAATCTTGGCCTGAACACCCTTATAAAATATGTTATTGCTCCCTACAAACTACTTTGCTGAATAAACAAAGTTACAGAGTGTATTATAATCTAATAAAAACCCTCTTTTGTGACAGGTTCAATGAGGACTTCGAGTTCATGATTGGACATAAACCAAATATCTTCTGGCAGGTTACATGGAGGTTCATCAGTCCTGTTCTCGTTTTGATTATTTTAGTTTTCTACCTGGTGACACAAACCCAAAAAGAGCTCACCTATCTAGTATGGGATCCTAATTCTGTAAGCACACAAGAGTGTTGTCTCTTTTTTCATAATCATACCGTTTTGCGAAATTGACAAGGTCATGATTTGTTAAACATTTTTAGGGTAAATTTTGTTGATGCACAATGTGGTAACAAATTATTTCATTTTATGATTTACAGGAACAATTCCCAGCAATGGCATCAGTACCGTACCCTTCATGGATCAATGTGATCATCTTTCTTTTGGCAGGAATCCCCAGTCTAACAGTGCCTTTTTATGCATTATGTAGACTGGTCTTTGTTTGGTATAAGAAGAAAAAAGCATCCAGTGAAATAACTCAGCAAAATTTTAAAAGTGTTTAAAAAGGTCAAAAAACTTTGAATACAAAAAGATGCAAGACTATTTAATTTGTTGTGTTGCTTTATAAAAATAATTGCATTTAAATGATGGCAGTTAACAGTAGTTTGCTTATTTATCAGTTTCAATTATTTGAATTGTTGTTTATTTATCAGTATCACTTCATTATATTGAACTTTTATTGATGCACTTTAGGAAATCTTCACATTTCTTTTAAAGAAATGAAAATCCATTTGAGATAATCCCAAGTACAGTGTGTTGTGTGTTTCGGGGCACATTTAGATCTAGACATGGGAGAACAATAAGCAATGTATCAATCAGAATTTGTCAATAGCTTTTTAATGTTAAGTGTTTCTGGATCCTACCCTTGCACAATCTGTTTAGCAACAAGATGTAGAGTGAGAAAAAATGGCCGAGAGAGGGAGCCCTCAGGCCAATAAAAAACAACAAGAGGCAGAAGGGCCAGGTGAAAACCATTAAAAAAAATAATATATGGAGAGGGTTGTATACGTAGCATGATGTGTAGGAACATGCATGGATCAAACAAACAAGATATAACTGTTCTGGGCAGCTAGGAGCACTTTACATAGAGTTAAGCTAGCTGTTTCTCCCCACATCCAGTCTTTCAACTTAGCTAAGCTGATCACTTAACCACACTGGCTCAACTTCATATTCAACATAGGTGAGACACTATGGTCTCTCTCCAAACAATAAGGCAGTCATTGGTAGCTATGTGCATCCACCCAAGCTCAACCCTCTTTTCAAAGGATTACGAATTTTCAGATTGCATTGTTAAGATCATGGACACTAACAGATGCCTTGAGCACTTATGGCAAGAAATCAAACTGAGGCAGGAACTAAGCTGGTTACTTAGAGTCACACTGTATGAGGCTCCAAAAAGAAGGCTAAACCAAGGATGTTCAGATAGCCTTAGCAGCAAATAGCCAGAGAGATCATAACCGCATAAAGCTTTTTTTGAGCTCTGGGATCCACACTTAGCAGGAGTAATGTTTACCCACACTCGGGGATGTTGCTTTGCAGAATGTTGACACCAGAGGGATGTACCAGGAAGCTAGGCTAATGGGTTAGCGAGGCAGATAAAGTCTAAGCCAGAGTTTTCCATATCACTAAATTAGCTCTCTTTTAACCAAGGTAGAAAGTAACTTATATACTATCTACCCTAACTAACTTAGGTACTAACTCACTATAGTAACTTATGCCAGAAATCTAGCCTGCTCCAGACCCAGGTATATTCTGAAAAGCATCTTTCACCAATCAACTCCACTGGCAGTAGCGATACTGTTTATTCAGTCAACAAGCAATGAAGAATCTGAGCTGAAAGAACATGTCATGTATGCATATTCGTTGAACTAAATTGTAACAATAAAAATGACAGCAAATGAAGCTCTTCAGTTAGAGTAGTGCTTACTGATTGTGACAAGTTGCCTTTGTTGTTACCGTGGGAACATTACGTAGGTTAAGGAAGTCTAGATTTCATTGCTATGCTTGGTTCTGATGTGCTGAAGTCTGTTTTACACTGCTGGAATATTACAACTAATATATAACACATTATAAAATTGATTAATCTATTGATATTTATTACAGACAGTATTCACTCAATAAAAGTCATTGCACTTTGATTGAACAAAAGGTGAAGCAATGTGTCTTTCATTGTGAGTCAGTATGAGACCAACACATTTCTTAAGTGTAATGTTTAAATCTGCTGTACCAAGTTAAAAGTTTAACAGCTTAAAAATGTGCATTCGTCACATTAGGAGTAAACTGGAGACACTATGATAAATAAATATATGTGTGCACAAATTTGTACAATAAGTATGTTTTTGACAAGTATTTTTCTCCTGCATTATTTGCAAGCAAACTCTTGCTTTTTACTCTTTTTTTATATTTTCATGGGCAGCAGTAGGTGGGACAATTGGTCCATTTTGTACAATAGTAGAGTCACATAAGGCATTGCACTTCTACTTTTAAGGAATGCACTTAAACCTCAATAAGAAAGCTGGGTGTAACAAAGCAAGTTGATAATCATGTTCGAGATGCCCATTATCTCTGATTAAGACTTTAGGTTTGTTGAGCCAGTTGACAATAAGAAAGCCTGGCTCTTTCAAGCTTGTTTTCTGCATGGTTTGATTTGATCTTGTTAGATGCACAACCATTTTTTCCATTCCATTTAAGGCTCAATATTTCAAAATATTAACCTAATCAGATTTAATTATATTTATTGAGTGGTTAAGAGGCACAGTAATAGAGAGCTGGTTTCCAAATTTTCAAGTCTGTCTTGAGGATGGGTGGCAAATTCAAAGTCCTTCTTTTGTGCTCAATTGTAGAAGACTATCTGAAGCTAGGGCTAGATAAGTTTGAGTTTCATCGTCACATCATCTAAAGTATTATATACCCCTTTTATGGTTCAGTGGGCATTGTTTCCTTGGTGATCTGTAGTTACAAGAAAAAAAATAATGGGCTAGATTGCATGTCTCTGTCCACATAGCGAGAGGGATCAATGGTGTATATCCCAGCTAACACATACACAAAGACAACAAGGGTTTGAGATAGACTTGGCTTTGGATGCTTACTGGAGTCTATGCATTCCAACAACTCAAATGATGGGTGTGGTATTGGCAATAAAAAATATGACCAAAGACATTAAAGGATCAGTGTCACTGATAGTGCACCAGAAATTGGTTGCATGAACCTTTTTTTGGTTAATCACTTACAAAAACAGCAATATTAGTTATTTAAAATGTCAACATAAATGGTGAAGTTTTGGGTTTCTTTTTGAAAAAAGTTGACTCTATAACATTTTATTGGTATTTAAATGGTGGTAATGATTTTCTTTGTTTTGTTCTTGTAGGCTCCTATTCTCGACAGACTGCATTAAAGAATAATATATGGATGATATTTATTGCGGTAAGCTTTGATGTCCTTGACAGGCCAGGATGAGCTTCTTTGAGTTACTTGTATTCATTTCCAAAAGTGTGTTAGTTTTGGGCTTTGATTTGGTTTACTCAATCCAAAACTGACTATAAAATAATATGCAGTAAAACAACACAGGCTGTTGTTGCCACATTAAGAGCAAAGCAGTTTGACACTAATGCAGGCCAAATTAGGCAGAGAGGTACAAAAGCATAACTATTAATTAAAGTTACCAAAAATGGAGGCACATCACCAGATGAATTGATAGCTTAACAAAGACTGAACTAAAACTGGGCTAAAATACAATCTTAACTAGCAAGGTAGTCAGGTGCAAGTGGAGAGATGGCTGAGGAGGCTCAGTTGAGGTGAAAAAGGAGATGAAAAAAAAACAGCAGTTGTGGAGGGAAATTGTGGAGCCTGGGGAGAAACACAAGAAACAGTGAAGGAAAACAAAGGCTATGTTTACACTGCAAGCCTTAGTGCTTAATTCACATTAATTGCCTATACCTAATTTTTTTGTTAGTTTATATTGCTTCTTAAATATGGCCAGTTTTAGATTCCAGAGTAAACTGGTCCAGGCCTTGAAATGACCCATGTGCACAGAAAGCTTTGACAAAGATGTCATATGCATCGAACGGAACTGAATATGGAGGTAATAGAAAGCTATTTTTTGATTATGGCTTGTGGAGCAATAGCTGCTACACCTGCATGTGTGTATGGTGTAGATGGATATAAAGTTAGAACAGTGAATGTTGGGATCATGGCATGAATGGCTTTATAGGAGTAGATTTCAACCAAAAATGAGCGCAAAATTGGCACAAATGTCCATTTAGAGTGACATGGAAGTCACATTAATTCAAACATGAGGGTTCAGACAAAGGTTACATTGAAAAAACAAAACAAACACCTTTATCTGATTTAGGACCACATATGAGACAAACAGAAACAAAAAAACACCATAAAACAATAAAACTGGTATGGCTCAAAAGGTTTGTGGACCATAACAGTAAACACTGGCTCAAAAGAGATCAAGTGATACCACACTCACAAAAGGTTTATGCAGCTATGATGGATTTATTATTAATGACAGGTCTGTTTAAAGCTGTAGATAAGGAAGGTACTTCAGGTCACGTTTGTACCACAAGGCCAGTCCTTTTTCTTCCTTTTCAGATTAAAAAGTGCATGCATCTGCAAAAACGTCAATGTGATTACTGTAACAAACTGCGCTTAGGTCTGTTAAAAAATTCCACCAAGCAATAATAGCTTTTCTAGTATAGATAGCTGCTGCCAGTGATTAAATATGGGAAAATAAAAAAGCTCATCACTAGGTTATCAGATTTTCAAAGCATAGCACACTCCTACTTTTTACAAGCAGGGTGGTTCACTAGTAGATCTTCTTGTGCAATTCCTCAACTTCTTCCTGGTGGCCTGTTTTCCATATAAAAGCCAAATCAATCTGTATCCCTGACACAGAGCTGCACATGATAGGATATTGAAGGACAGCCCACTAAAGGGAGTAAGATAGAGGCCAAGAGTGGAGCGCTAGAAGTCACTTGGACTAAACCACTCAAGACAGTGTTTATTCTGACAGACACTGAGGTGAAATCAGGTGGAGAGATCTTGACTAATTTAAAATACAAACTACTGAACTTGATGTATGTTAAGATTGGGAGAACTGCATCCTTGTAATAGAACTGGACTTCTGCCTTTTGCCAGCTGAAGATGGGCGAAACAAAAGACTCTGGGGTGAAGGAAAGACCTAAATGGGACAACAAGATTCAATACCTGTTAACATGTATTGGCTTTGCAGTGGGACTTGGAAACATCTGGCGTTTTCCTTACCTATGCCAAATCCATGGAGGAGGTGAGACGCTCTCATATAAGCTGCAATACATTTACCCTTATCTGACATCATCCTCATCATCACCATAATTTAAGTGCTTCAATTATTTTTACACTGTACACCTAAACATCTTGGACTATTTTATCTAATCATTGATAAAATAATGGGTCGAAATTGATTTGGAAAAACACTTCTCTTCCTATTCCAGTTAAGTAAGTCATTAACAAAAGAAACAGGTAAATCTTGGTCACTGTGCTCTGTGAGTTGTAATCTTATCTATATTTCATTGATTTCTGTAAACCCTAGGGATTGTTCCTGCTCACCTGATCTATTTCCTGTATTTACTTCCATTTATTGATAGATGAGATGTTTTGACTTTAAAGGCCACAGGTTCTTAAAAGCTTGGCACAGGGTTAAGCTGTGTAAATACACAATCCCATGAATGTGAATAGAGATCAACTTCACATATTGACTCTGAGATTTCTGAGTGCTACAAGCAGTGTTACACACAGCCTCTATTTGACCTCGGCTTTGTGAATAATTAGTCACCTTTTTGTGTTTTTCTAGCCTCATTCCAGGTGGTACTGTTTTTACTAATCAGATTCCACTCATTTTTGGTCACCTGGAAAGTTCCAAAAAGAAAAAAAATTGGGTTATCTTTTTTAAGATGGGGCTGGGGCTTTTTAATGCTGTTGTGTAGGGTTTTATAAAATTTGTAGTTTGAGCCCCAAAAGAAATATCTGTCTTTGTAATTTTAATAATTAAATAAATCATAAATTTCCATTATATCTACATTTGTAAACAGTTAATAAGAACAAAAGTAACCATTAATGTAAAATATATATGAAATGTATTTGGTTAATATCACAGTGGTACTCATATTTGCTGAGTGCCATGCTGTGTAAAGTTCCTA
The DNA here is from genome assembly GCA_029783645.1 of Ctenochaetus hawaiiensis. Lineage (NCBI taxonomy): Eukaryota > Metazoa > Chordata > Actinopteri > Acanthuriformes > Acanthuridae > Ctenochaetus > Ctenochaetus hawaiiensis. Next base: position 15,912,414 of record JAPZDY010000008.1, read on the forward strand.
TGACCTCATAGTAAACTTTTACGTTGAACTTGTACTAAACAAATGTGAACCTAGAACCAGTGAGGCAAAACAATCACAATGTCAGCTATAGTGGGAAGTGTGTTAAAGAACATTAAGTTTATCACAGCAAAAACCAAATGTGCTGAGTGTAATGTTAAATTTCTCACCATGCCTAATAATGATCTTGCACTATGAACTTGCACTGAAAAATGAGGACATTAGATGCACTGAGGCAAAACAATCACAATGTCAGCTAGAGTGGGAAGTGTGCTCAAGAACCTTACTGTAATTACAGCAATAATCTAAAATGAGAAAAGAAAATTAGCTTCACAACCCAATTTATTAAAAATAAATGCTGTTGTAGGGCACTTATTTATCCTGCAGCAGCTTGATTTAGATTATAAAAGGGTGTTTTGATTTGTTGGCTTAAGTTTGTTCAAAGAGCAAAGCCTTATTTTAAAATCCTCTGCAAAGTGTGTTGATAAAAAACAGCCTAATCTGTTTGACATCTAACTGTTTCATAATGTTCTGTTCATATCTGTAGGTGCATTTCTCATCCCCTACCTGGTAGCGCTGGTATTTGAAGGCCTCCCTCTGCTCTACCTGGAGATGGCTATAGGGCAGAGACTCCGCAAGGGAAGCATTGGTGTCTGGAACTCCATCTCACCACTACTGGGTGGAGTGGGTGGGTGGCCTAGAGTTATCAGTAAAAATCTATTAGGATTTTTATTTGTTGGATACTTAATTATTTTATGTGCAGAAAGTGAGGAAAATGTTGCTGATTAATGATTGCCTGCATGTTTAGGAATTGCCTCCATGATTGTGTCATTCCTGGTCAGCCTTTTCTACAACACCATTCTGGCCTGGGTGTTATGGTACTTCTTTCATTCTTTCCAAGAACCCCTGCCGTGGAAACAGTGTCCACTCAATGAAGACCTCACAGGTAACAAGAAAACCCATCAGCCATTATACATTAGTTGCTCTTTATACATTTACTATCATAGTTTGCTGTTATTTCCATGGTCACATTAGCAACAAAACTGACAGAAACTCATTGTAGTAAGAATTTTAATGAGTTAAATAGTTACCATTATTTAGTGTATTGCAATTAAGTTGTAGGATTATCAACAGGAGGAGGGATTAACTACCAGGCTACATGTGACATTACAGTTCAGATGTAATGGGAATAGTACTGGATTGTTTCATGACACAAAAAGATACTGCAGCTAAGCTTTAAATAAAATGCACGTTTAACCTTCGATGTAGGTTCCACGTGTTGTTCAGTAAGTTAGCAGACTGTATGTGGTTTGTTTTGTTTGTTTGTTTTTTTTGCTTTGCTTTTTTGTTTTTGGTTTTGTTTTTGTGCTGCTTGTTTTATATGTCTATATGAGGTGTTCCATGTTGGGACCCCCTGAAAATGAGATGGTGCATATCAAGGGGTTTATCCTAATAAAATAAATTTAAAATTTAAACAAGATTGCAGTGACAGATACAAATACCTAATACATGACAGGCACAGAGTGCAAATCATGGCCTTATATGTTCTCATACAAAGATGTTGAAACCCTTTTCCTGACAATAGTTTTAAAATGTAGGAACACTGCTCTTGAGGTAATACAAATATATTTTAATATCAAACACCAATCACATGAACTTAGACAAAGAAAAGTTTAAAAAGTTAATGTATAACTATATTTAATCTAAAATTAAGCCTTATAGAGTTCAATAGAACAGGTGTTGTCATTGCTTTTTTGCTTGTGCATGAATTCACATAGACTACAATGAGGAGTGTAAGAAGAGCACTCCTGTGAATTACTTCTGGTACCGTGAGACCCTGAACATCACCCCTGACATCGAGATAAGCGGCTCCTTACAGTGGTGGATGGTCATCTGTATTGCCAGTGCCTGGGCTGTGGTCTACATCTGCTTCATCAAAGGCATTGAGTCCATGGGAAAGGTCTGTTTACCTGGTGAAAAATACATTTAGTCCTGTTTCAAAATTACCCCCTGTATCAAACCTATGTGATGTGACTGCTGATGATTATAGCAAGATGAAGAAAGAAAGAGTTCATGAAGAATACATCATTTTTGTCCATGTTTCAGGCTGTGTACGTGACAGCTACTTTCCCCTACCTGGTGTTGACTATCTTCTTGATCCGTGCCCTCACTCTGCCGGGAGCTACTAATGGACTGACGTACCTCTTTAGCCCAGATGTGAGTTTAATCACTTTTTTCCGCTATAGGTGATATAAAATTTATCATGTGTCCAAGATCCTGACCTGGTGTGTGTTTCTTTACACTTGATGTAGTGGGGCAGACTGATGGACCCTCGGGTGTGGTTAGATGCTGCCACCCAGATCTTCTTCTCTCTTTCTGTGGCCTTTGGAGGTCTTATAGCTTTCTCCAGCTATAGTGAAGAGAAGTAAGGGCTAAAGCTTATTAACTCCCTAAGCGAGACTCAGATGATTTGTATGATGACTAACAAAACTCTTTTTTTTCCCCCAATCTCCTGTGTCCATTAGAAACAACTGTCAAAGGGATGCTCTTGTAGTAGGAATTATAAACAGTGCCACATCTCTCTACGCCTCCATTTCCATATTCTCAATCCTGGGATTTAAAGCTACTAACAGCTTCAACTCCTGTCTAAATGAGTATGTATGCACAGATGTTCTTTTTAATACCAAAGCTTTTTTTTTTTGCTGATAACAATTCGGCAGATTTTTTTTTGTATCCCATCCGCAGAAACATCTTGACTCTGACCAACCACTTTGACATTGCAGACCAGAACATGACAGCTGAAAACTATGAAAAATGGTATGATTATCTAAGTAGTACACATCCGGATGAGGTGGCCATGTTGCCGATGGGAAACTGTAGCCTGCAAACATTCCTTGAAGAGGTATTGTTTCTTTGAAAACATGTCTCATCTTATAATTTGCATTCTTTTTGTCTGAGTTTACTTTTATCCCAACGTTTAATCTTGGTTGTCTTCTGCTCTCTCCTTCTGTTTCTTTTCCTGAGTGCAATAAATCATGTGCCAGTTGATATACCCAGTTGATTCATGCTTTATCAATACTTTCTTGCCTGTCTTTTATCCTACCCCCCAGAGCGCATCAGGTACTGGCCTTGCTTTTATTGTGTTCACCGAAGCAGTGATAGAGATGCCAGGCTCACAGGCATGGGCCATACTGTTCTTCGTCATGCTCCTCAGTTTGGGTCTCTCCTCCATGTTTGGCAACATAGAAGGAGTCCTCACACCAATAAATGACCTGAAATTATTGCCCAGATGGCTGCCTCATGCAGCTGCTACAGGTACCAACTTTAGTTGTTCTGAAATTAAAGGACTTAGCTTATTTTCTTTGCAGCCCCTCTCTAAAAAAACTTTTCTCTCACTTCCTTAGGTATCATTGTTGTGATATCATTCTTGGTCGCTCTTGTCTTTGCCCTTGGTTCGGGGAACTACTGGGTAGAGGTCTTTAACGGCTACGTGGGCTCTGTGCCTCTGCTCATCATAGCATTCTTTGAGATCATAGGAGTGGTTTATATCCGCGGAATGAAGACGTAATCTTTTCTCCTTTCCTTTATTACAGTATAACTGCAGAATATGTACAATTTTGATCCTCGTGTGTTTAAACATCTCTGGTGCCTTTTTTTCCTATTACAGTTTCAGTGATGACATCTTTTACATGACCGGGTCGAGGCCCAACATCTACTGGAAGGCATGCTGGATGGTGATCAGTCCTTTGTTGCTGCTGGCAGTGTTTATTGCCTATGTGGTCGTCCAGGCACAGACATACCCCGAATATCCTGCATGGAACCCAGCTTTTGTAAGCAAGTCATGTGGTTACATAAGGTTACAAAAGGTTAATGCAGACGTACTTAATCCATTATTTTAAAATACACATACATGCATACATATTTACATGTAGTGCATATAAATTAAGCTGCATATACTAAAGATATAGTACTCCTTTGTTAAAATCCTACAAAGGAAGAGAAAAGGGCACAAGGGAGAGTCGGTCCAGGTCAGCTAAATGTGTACTTTGAACTGTTTGCCAAACTTTATGTAGCCATGCCAGTTTACACAACCGCCCCCTCCAGTGGGAAAAGACAAAAACCAATTAATTCATGTAAAGAATAAATATTAATATATATTAGCTGACTGAGGTGGTGACCAGTAGAAGTTAGCGATGACAGCACTTGGGGGGGGGGGGGGTTAGGCTTTTCTCGGGGCAGCTCTGTTTAATCTAGTGGTTCTCAAACTGTTAGGTACTGGTGGGGCATGGAGCTGTTACAGGTATTGTAAATAACCAGGCAAACTTTCAAGGAAAATAAGTTTTCATTAAATGTGATTTATGGAGGAAAATCGAACAAAAAAGACTTGTAAAATTCAGCCTTTCTATTATTTTCTTCTCTTATCGCTGCTAATGATTGATAAAAACTGTGGGGTAGTAGTAATGAACCTTCTTTTTTTTCAGCCTTTGAAGGGGGGCATGTTGGAATTACTTTGAGAACCACTGGTGTAATTCCTGTACAGACTTAACTTTTATGGAGAGTTACATGATACAAGTAATTCTTAGCTGGATAAGCTAGGATAAGATAAGCAAATCACCTGATGACTGTAGTTTTACAATCAGAATAGACATGCGAGTGCTATTTATCTTTTCTAAGCAAAAAGTACATAAATGAATTTCGCTATTTGTCAAACAATTTCTTTAACTTAATTCTAAAATAAAATACTGTCATAATATACCTAACATTTTGAACTTCTGTCTCCCTCCTTAGGTGGATTTCCCTAAAACTGAAATGAAGGATTACCCAGGCTGGGTGTTTGCCATAATCATCCTCCTCTGTGTTGTACCTGTGATCTCCATCCCTCTAGTGGCTCTCTACAGACTTTGCAAGAGATCCTCTACCAGTGCAAACCTAAATCCCTACGACAATGGCGGCTTTGAGATAGAAACATAGGAACACATTCAACAGGAAGCTTGAGAAATAAAGAAATTGACAGTGCTACTTCATTCCCAAACAGAAATGAATATCCTGCTGGTTATCAGTGCTTCTGTGGAATTTTTTATCTTATTACAGGGCAGCTGACATATAATTAGTAACACTAAACTCACAACAAAAATCGTTTTAATGACAAAACTCGATTTATTCAATGAAAAGTTTTTCTTTGTACATCTTTGTGCATTTTTTTTATGTGATGTCAATAACATTCAATCGAACTCATCATTCTAAACCACACAGCAGACTGATCTCACTATCAGAACCTGACATCTGAACATGAACACTGACTTTGCATTCATTAAAAGTGTCACAAAACATCATTGCAAAGGACATCCTGTTTTACAAGTATTAGGAACTTTGATTCCTGAGAGCTTTTAAAAGCTTATCATCAACATACCACATCAAACCTGAAAGCTCATCATCTTGTCCAAAAATAATTGACTTATTCATGTGATGGCTGACGAATTTTATGGGAACATATTTACATATATATTATTTTCCAATTGACGTCACATACTCTTTGTGGAAAAATACCAGAAGTGTAAATCAAAGTCCAAAGAGGCAAACAACCGTGGGATGAGGCTGGGCATGGTACAGTAGCTTGATGGTTTACTTATCCATCTTTACTGATGTGGTTGTTTTTGTTTTATACACTGTGTTTATGACTGAGTTTAATCCCTTAAGTGTTTTATATTGGATGACTGAGGTGAATTTTTACCCTCCTTTTCTCAGCCTACAGTCCTTCCAAAAGTGTCTTAAAATTATATTACACCTTCTTTGGCAGACTGACAGATCAGATAAATCAGAATGACTGGTTTCAACATACTGCTCAACCAACTCCTTTGCTCCTTTGAAACCTGAACATGAGACCAAAAAAAGGAAAAAAGAGAAAAGAAAAAAGGTTTTTGCACTATAATTTAAATTTGAAATAGGGTTGAAGTTCAGTTTCAATGAAATCTAAGGATACATATTTATACCTTTTAGCTCTAGAGGGTTTCATGGTTGTGTATAGAGCTGTAACTGGGTCTATTTGATAGTCTACGTCTGAATGGCCAAGAAGTCCAGTGGGGTCCTGGGGTTAGCAGCCTGTCGAACCCTCGCCA
>JAPZDY010000008.1:15918626-15954307 GCA_029783645.1 Ctenochaetus hawaiiensis
TAGGCTGCGCTTCCCTGTCCAAAGAACGACAGCAGAGAAAAGGATGATATTTATTTTTCCTTTGATGGTGAACTTTAAAATCCCTTTTCCTTACCTTTCATAATGTGTAAAATCAAAGTAAAACTGGCAATAAATTATCTTGTCTAAATGTAAAACCTTGTATCCGCTTTTGTTGGGTCGGGTACAAAGTCAACTTCGTAGGGACTGACCTCCCTGGCAAGTTGCAATAATTGTTAATTTATGAGGATCCCCATTTCTGTGTGCCCACAAAGCCAGCTGTAGTACACTGCATTGTTTCTCATGTACAGTTTAATATGGCAGTTCCAAATGTCTTTTATTTACATTTGAAGCTATATGTAGGTTTTTCAGTTGAAGCTGTGGACGCCTGTCATCATGTTTTATGATGCCATCACCGCTCCCTCAAACAGCACGTTTTCCCAGAGAGTAATTTACATGAGTTAGACAGCAGGACATTTCAGTTTATTCACTCCAAACAGCCAGAATACTGAATGTTAACCATAAGCTAAGGTAATGTAAGGTAACGTTAAGCACAAAGGGTACGTGTTTCCATGCATAATTGTAGTCAGTTTAATCACTGACTGAACCAGACTTCACTTTTTATAGTAATTTTTCCTCAATCTTTTCTCCTCTCTTTTCCGCTCTATATATTTATTTTTTAAGTGTCTATCCCCTCCAGTAAGCAGTGAAAGAAAAAAAATTTAATTACTGTGGAGGTTGGCAGTTGTTGGTCACGGTTGAAGACAGGTTAAAGTGACAATGTGCTTCTGAATGTGAATCTGAACTCTGAGCACTCTATGCACTGCTAAACAGCTATAGAACAGTACAGGATTCAGTGTGACTCAGATGATATATGTTAATGTTTCATCCAATGATCAAAACCCCACGATACACATGTTGGTTTTAGACTTTGAATATTCAAAAATTAAGCTTCAAAGTATTAAGTGCAGCCTTAAATTTTCCTGCTCTTTTTTGGCATGACACTGGGCATGCTTTTGTGCCTGCTCAGGTCTTGTTATTGAAGCACGTTTCTGAAAGTTTTACACTGCAGACACAAGCACACAGAGCTTTCCCACCTTACAGAACTCCATTCATGGATGCATGCAGTTTATTCCGTTTTCAGTTTTTTTTAATTAAAAGCAAGAGTCTCATAAAGGCATAAAAAAAAAACAATCATGAAAAGAATAACATCACCCATTTGTCAGTGAGAGTAATCCAGGGACAACACGTCCTGCACAAACGACCTGACTGACATTTGGTTTGATAAGTTTGTTGTAGAATCTTGGATCTTTTCTGTTAAGCGTATTATAAAGTAAAAACAAAGCTGTGAGATTACTATTTGAGAAAAAGGTTTAGCCATTTTTTTGCATGAGTGGCCAGCACCTGTAACAGCCACGGGATCAGACAGTAATTCATTTCCTTTCAGTTCACTGCAATTATGCTCATCCTGTGTGATAATGTTTTGTGTGTTTGAGTGTTTCCCGAGGGTACATACGTTTGTGCAGGTGTGGGAGCAGATCCTTATAAAGAGATCGATGTTGTGAAAGCACTAGCAAGAAGGAAAGACAGAAAAGCAGCTCCACCGCCTCATACTGCATAATGCCGCTCTGGGCCTTACTGCCTAAAATCAGTCCTGGAGAAAAAAGGCGAAGAGATATGAACTCATGAAAACAAGTGTTGAACTTGATATTGCTAAATTATTTTTTCAGGATATGTGAAGGGGAAATGTTGCCTTTGTTGCTGAGCCTGATGAGATGATTGGCGTAGTCAGCCATATCCCATATCATCTGCAGGAAGTGCACAGGGTTCTTAGCAACAGTCTGACCAAAGGGCAAACTCTGGGCACACACATCGAACCTACGGAGAAAAAAAAGAATAAAAAAAGAGACATGTGAATGGAATACAGAGACTGCTTGACAACCACCACTGTGTCTACTTTAACAGCTATATTACATGTAGAGGCCTATTAATTTAGTCAAGGCCAGTGAACACGTGCAAGAGGGCAAGTGAAAAGTGTGTGAAGTCCTTGATTTGTGTTTATCACAGAAATATTTAAATATTACAGAGTTAAATTAATCAAACTGATTGCAGTACCCATTTAATTAAAAATTGTAGTAAATATTACAAAGATACCAGGGTATGAGTGCTGATTGTTAACATATTAATGTTCAATGTAATAATACTTGTTTACTTAATGTTGCACTTAAGGTTAAAAAAAAAAGGGTCAGAAGTAATGGGGTCGTGTTGACCTGCATGCATGAAGCAGCACCAGCTTGTAGATGTTCCTGTAGACTGCCTCAACAGAATTGGTCTGAGAAGACAAAGATATTGAATATTATCTTCATGAAACAAGCAAAAATACATAAAGTGACTAAAATAGAAAAAAAAACAATTATGTGGACTTGATATGTTAAATTCAAATGCAAAAAAGAAAACTGTCTTTAATATTTGTACATGATACACAACAAAGGTAATATTGTTCTGCAAGCTGACATTTACTGCCAGTCTGCTACACTGTTTGCCCATTATGTGCTGAAATAAAACATCACAACTCATAAACTCAGTTACAATGAATCTTGACGTGTTTACCACTTTGTTGCTGTTTGAGAGTAACTTCCATCTGGTCAGCTTGCTTTATTTAGACTCTTCATGTTGATAAATGCCACCTGACTGCATCATTTGTTAGAGAAAGCACATGGATCAGGTTTCTACTTCTTTAAATCATTGATTTTAGTCTTGTCCCTCATCTCCACACAACTAATAAAATTTATAAGTGTTTTATAGATAAATTGAGCATTTTATGCACATTTGTAGTGTAAACTCACATTTATTCATTTCCTTACGTTTATATTTTAAAGATACTGATTTTGAGTAGGCTTTTGACAACAGGCTAAGAGTGTACAGCCATGCTAGTTACTCTGTGTGAGTATATATAAGCACAGCAGTGTTTTTAGCTAAATTTTAATATCAGTATGCTAACACGCCTATAATGACAATATTATTATATGGAAGTTTAGTTGTAATTTTAATCATGTTTACCATATTAAGTAAGTGTGTTGACATGCTAACATTTGATACTTAGCACTGAAAACAAGTAAATCTGAAAGTGAATGGAAGGACTTGAGTTTGTTTTTTTTTTTTTGGCTTGCAGAATATATGGAGATCAGCTACAATGTTTGAAGGCATTGGTCGCAGAGGTACCTCAGTGTGTTCAATCTAATGCAATAAACCCAATAACATTTCACAGTTTCTTAGGTAATTCCTTTGTCACAAAATGTATCTTTGTATGTCTAATGTACTATTGGTGGGGCAAAGTGATAGTCATAGCTTAAAGTCCTTTTTCGGACAAAAACAACCAAAGTAATAATATTAGCTTCACAGTTTGCAGTTTTTGTATTCTGTTTCTGTTTAATTTTAGAAATGCTGCATTTATCAGTTGATTAGATGATTTTTTTTAATGGTGAGGATTCATAGGATTATTAATTGTTGCACTTTTAAAAACTGTTGTATCCTCAACCTTGAGGTCCACGAACAAGGCATGGCACTTGAGTCGGAGAATGGCCATCAGTTTCCTTCTCATTTGCTGTCCAGCTGAATGGAAAGATCCCAAAGTAAGGCTGTAGCGCAAAGACAGGCCTGCATAGCTGTGAGACATAAAAAGTGAGAAGAAAACAAAGGAGAAAAAGCAACAACAACAAGAGAATTTGTCGTGGAAATGTAAATTTAATTATGCACTTGTAATGTTCACTGTGTTTTATGCAACAATATTAATCATACAAGAATTCAGACCAGGAGTTGTCCTTAAAACAGATTATTTATGAGTAAGTACAAAGTACAACACTTATCATGGGTGGTAGGGGGTTACGCAATAAGCCCAGTAACCTCTCACCGATTCTACACTTGTAACTAATGGGATGCTTTACCTAGAATAATCCTTGTGGACGTCCAGTGAGTGTGTGTCTAGCAGAAGTCCACACCAGGGGAAGAGACAGTGAGGGGGCAGTATGCGAATACCAGGGCAGGGACTCACACTTCCAGACACTGGAAAGTTGACCACCACCTTCTGCGGATTGACAACCAGACCATACTGTGGAACCCCAGCCAGCAAGATCCTACAAACAACAAGCATGTGCCATTAAAAAAAAAACTGCTATGATAAAAGATTTAGCATCATTTCATGTGAAATCTGTTTCCCAACCTTTCTACATGTTTGAATTTTCTGATGAAGATACTGCCACCTTTAAAATAAATGTACTGGAAAATAAAAGCAGTGCAAATACACAACTAGTACAAAGTACAGATTTTAAGCGCTGGGAACTAAAATGTTTTGAATCATGTTTACATTTCTTTGATAGTTAAAATTATCCATAGCAACAGATGAGTCAGGTAAGCAGTGATGGTGATACTAATTACAGATCGGATCTGGACTAGGGCTGGTCATTTCCGAAAAAGCACAGTCTTCATAATGAGTCCCAGCACACAAATAAACAAATACTGCCATTTCCTGGTTTTCTTTTACAGCAAATGCAATCTGTTGCAAAAATATCAACGTGTCCTGACAAAGAGTATTTCAAATCAAATTCAAGTTAAATTTAAGCTTTAAGTTGTGTATCCCAGAGCTTTTGCAATCATGTATTATCATTTAAAAAATATTTCAAATATGCATTCTAATTTCAATTTTAAAAATAGAGATGTTTAAAACCCAGCTGCCAGGCTTTTATCAGAAGTTAGAAGTGTAATCACAGCACTTGGTCTGCTAACTCTGGCTACGAGTATGTCTCATAAATTATTTAATAGCCTCACTGATAACTTTCAAGGCCATGCGAGGTGGCAAAGCCTTTGTTAGCTTGCCATATTCCTGACATATATATATCTCACATGCCTGCACATGGCTTTTCATCATCTAGAAGGAGTCTCTTATCTGTTCCATGGATCTGGCTTCAAACTAGAGAAGGACTGAGCCTTTGCAGTTTGCCAGCATTGAAGCAACCAACAACCAAGAATGAGAGAAGGCAGCCGAGCCAGAAGCATCTTTGAAATATTTTTATGCATATTTTTATTAGAGAGCTTATTTTGCTTTTACTTGATCTGTCACTTTGTTTTTTTAATGGAATAATCTAATACTGAAATTGGTGTTATTTGTTATTTTATAATAAACTGTTGACTTGATTTCAGAATTTGACACCTCTTCTTTCAGTGAACTTTAGGTACATTTCTTTTGGGTTCTGCAAGAGCTTTAAAATATCCTGAACAGCACAACATTCACTAATTTTACTGCAAAAAATATAATGGCTGCTAATAAAACTCAGCGGCAATTTAATGTCCCTAGTGCATCAGACTTTTACACTTGAGACAGTCTGACTACTTTAACTTTAAATGTTGGTTTAGAGCCTCTGTGTTACATGAGCAGTCATATGATAAAAAGTTAAAAACTTGGCATGTGTCATACTTGAGGAAGGTTTGTGCTTCGTGCAGGTCAGGGGTGATAAGAAGGAAGTCATCCACCAGTCTCATCAAACATCTACAGGACACAGAGAGTGGAAAAAACCCAGACACTGTGAACAGGAAGGAGCCACAGTGCAGAAAGACTGCCTCCTGCTGCTGCAGATGTCTTACTACATCTATGGAGGTACAGTGAAATACACAGGTGTCTGTTGTACCCTTTCTTTCCGGTAATGCCTTTAAAGAGAATATTTTCCATGTGACCATAGCAGAGACAACAGAGCATACTCGACACGACCGACCCCTGAGGAATCCCTCGGCACTGACGGTATGTTCTAAAAACAAAGAGAAATCTGACTGAAATTGAAACAAGATAAAATAAGTAGAGTGTGCATACACACTCACACAAACAGTGCATTTTTGGAATTTTGTAAAATCTTAACCATGTGCCTAGTTCTTTGAATGTTACATTTACAAATAAGCTACAACAAGCTGCTCGTACAGGTCTGTTTAATGTGCATGATGCTTACTTCTTCCCAAATTGAACGACACTACCAGTGAGCATTTGGGTGAAGAACTGCAATGCCTCCCTGCCGTAAAGATCTGAGCAGAAATGCTGGGAAAAAAAAGAGATCAAAGGCTCGTGTTAAAAGAAGTATCAAACATCCTCTTTAAAAGAAATCTCTGATCTTTGTCACTCTGACCTGCTCTACCAGTATGGCATGATGAACTTTTCCTTTCTTCTGCAGGGACATCACAAACCCTTTCATGTTGGTGGATCCCATGTTATCCTCCAGGAAATCTGCCTGTGTTAAGAGCCATTAAAATCTTTCAAACTTGGGTCAGATATTGTGTGTTTGTATACAGACAGAAGTATGTGTGTAAGTCCATACCTGTCTAACGAAGGACTTTTTCAGGCCCTCGTAGGAATCAGCCCAGATCTTGGCGTAACGGCGGATGATGAAGGGTTCATCCTGGACAGGTGACAGAGCCTGGCCAATCACCTCAATGAGTTTGTCATGAGGGAGACTCTCATAGGCTCCACTCACATCCACCTGAAACAAAAAGAAAAGAGGAAGAAAGGCAGCATTCAAGGAAAAAAAAAAAGAAAAAAAAAATTTTCCAGTGAAAGCATGCTAAAATCCAATTTTACACTTTTAGTAGCAGCATCATCACAAAAATGAGTAGGAAAGTGTAAAATACTTCACTGACCTCCTCTCCTAACCCTATTTGTCTCAGTGCAGACAGTTAAAGTTAAAACCAACCTTAACAAAGTATAGGGGTTGTGGCTTTTCTTTCTGAGTTGGAGCTATGGAGCACAACACTTTGTGAATATCAGTCATCCCCCACACTGTGGAGCCCAGGAGGGACAAATTGGAGCGCACACAGGCCCACAGAATATCAAGCAAGTCCCGGACACGGCCTCGGTAGAGCTGCAGGGGGAAAGAAATGTCATAAAAAACTGTGCATGCACTCATAACACACCTAAAACTACCTTGTAGCGGGAAAACTTTAATAAACGATTAAAATGTACCCTTGTTTTGGCATCTGCTCCTATGACTCGTGTAATAGGCCTCATGCCATCCGTCTTGGGGATGAACCGAAGACGGGAGATGACAGTGGTTTTGGGGAGGGATGCTACCTGAGCCGGTGTCAGCTCCTCCATCTGACCCTTGGAGAGATGACCTCTAAATCACAAAGTTAGTATGTGAGCTTGTGTCCCATGACTGTATGATACAAGCCTTTGCAGGTGAGTGTATGTGCATGCACCTGAAAGCCAAGTCCTGCAGTTTTGCCCAGACTTCCTGTCTGTAGAACCTGAGGGCGTTCTTTTGGCCCACACTCTCAGTGACATAGAAACAGGCTCGAACCAGGCCCGCAACATAACCGTCCAGAAGCCAAGCCAGGAACTGACCCAGGATCTGTGTCCGATATGAAAGCTCACTGGGTGGGAACTTGGCTGCAGATGAGAGTGATTTGTATACATCAATCAAAATGCATGTAGATGGAGAATACACACCACCTATGACAATCTTACCTGTCTTACTGATCTTCAACCAATCACAGTCATTCACTTTTATCTTCCACATCAGCTCAGCCAGTGAGAGTTTCTCAGATTTTCCACTGCGCAAAAAGCACCTAATCCTGGCAAAGAAATGAAGTCGGTTGTGGTCAGAGCCCCACAGCTCCTGAGGGATTACAGCAGAGAGGCATTCCTTGACAAAGAGGTAGACCCGGTGAGGTGCACAGTGTTGAGGCAAGAGGGAGCTTAATTCCCCTGGTCCTGCATCTCTCTCCTCCACCACTGGACACATCCTCTGCAGTATTCTGCTGTAGGGACATCTCCCGTGTTGACGCAGCAGCTGATTGAACAGTGGGACCATTTTAAAAAAACGCCTGGGTAGTTTCTTTGGTTTCCTCTCTAGCCCATTCAGATATGCCAGTCCCTCAAAGAAGATTGTTCGTATCAGATCTTGCCCTTGCAGCCTTCTGCATCCATCAGCATTCTTCTTCTTCCTATTGAGAAGGAAGCCACGCATGCCCCTTCCCCCATACAGGAATCCCAGAGTGCGGATAAAACACTGTGATGGAGGCAAGGGGGGGGAAATGCCAGATCTCCAACTTGGCCCACCCTCCAAGGGAACCATGGTTGTTTGTTGTACTTCAACAGGCTGTTTGGAACTGGGAGCTCCGTTTTCCAAAGGCTTTATAGATAGAGTTGGTCTCACAGACATGGGCTGCCCTTCCTCCACTGCTTCATAGCAAGCCTGTTGGATTTCCTGTGTGGGATCTTGCTGTCCTACCCGTCTCCTCTTCCTTGTACAAGTCATAATGTCCTCATCCCTCTGATCGGTTTCCCTCTCTCTCTTTCCCTTTCTGAGTCTTGCATCTGTCTTGTTCCTTTTCTTGCTGATAGTAGGATTCTCACTTTTCCGTCTCCTTTTCAAAGTAACCACACCTAGATTCATTCTGCACTGAACTCGGCCTCGTGTCCTGGACTGAGGCTGAAGATAAAACCCAAGAGAGGGAGTAGTCATGGAGACCCTGTCATAGATTGGGATGCCACACACCTGAAAAACACATGAAGGAGGCACTGCCACAAACACAGAGCAGCTCTCCAACAGGTATCGTGTAATGTCTGTGCCAAGACGCATTGTAACTTTCTTCCACATGTCACTGCCATGGATGTAGGCTGCGCTTTGAGTTACATCTCCTTGGAATTTAAAATGGTCTGCATCCCGCTCTTCTTGAGCCAGGGACAGAATATTGTAGCCATGGGCCAAGACATTTCTTTTTCGCTTCCTTTTCAGACTGTTAAGAACAAAGGCCAGCAGTTCAGGCAGTGTGCAGATCTGTGGAGAGCACATGATAATTGAATTAATACATAAAACACATCATATTAGCACAAGAAGTGTTTCTCATAAAACTAACAATGACAAATCCTGTGTCATTAGTGTATCTAATGACATATATTTACTTTAAAGTACCGGCAACTAAAATATCCTGGTTCAACATATGACTCCCTTCATGAAAAAAACAGGGATTATATCGTATGTCACACTCATGTAGAATTTTGATCTGTTATTGTAACATAAAGCGTAACTTTATTATGATATTACAACCCTAAAAGCAGGTAACATGACAGCAAATGTTCAAAACAACAGAACACTAGATATTAATTAGGCGAAAATCACCTGGTTGCAGCTTGGCACCTGTTGTAGTTCCTTGTCAAAGCACACAAAAACACATCGGACGAAGCATTTGAAGCGGTTTGTGTCGGACTGGTCAATGAGCACTGCCCTCTGTCCCTCTCTGAACACAATATTGTCCGCAAACTCCTCCAGTGTCTGTACGTGCTGATACAGTGACCGGAGAATGCTGAGCGCTTGAGACATATCAGTTGTAGACATACTCGCCGACGGCATGAAGCTGCTGTCAAAATACTCACAGTATGATAGACGCAGTTGCTAGTAAGCTTACTGAACTTTTTTTGCTATTTAAGGGCCCGCGTCATCCTCAGCCAATGGGAGATCCGCTTGTATATGTGTCCAATCAGATGGCCCTATACTTCATTGACGAACTTACAATTCACCAATAGCCATCAAGAGAAGAAATGTTGCTCTTTTATCGTGAATTAATGTGAAAATAGGCCGTTTCCCACATTTGTTTTTCTTATATCGATTACTGCATAACTTAATTTCAAAAAAGTTATCATACAAACAAACAGAGCATAGGATAAATAACAATACTGATACAAGAGATTTCCGCTTTGTAATAAATAGCGTTCGAACATTTATAAAGGATAGTTTATTAAGGAATAAAGATTAATTGCTTAATTTATCCAGAATGGGTTATGTGCATGGGTTCATTATAAAATCTGTTTTCATACATCATATTCGCTGAAAAAGGGGCTTCATGGCAGCATCTTAACGGTGTACTGCTGCCCTCTGCTGGTCACCATATGCTGCGCACCGATTGGTGGAAAGACTTGCTTGTCCTGAGCGCGCGAATGCACCTACGTCTCGCACAGTTGGCTTCACGGTTAGCTGTTAGCTTAGCGTCGCTCGCTCTGTGTACTGCAGAGCACAAAAGGAGACAGTGGACGAGACTCTGCGTCTCTGCATTTCAGCTTACCTTAAGTCTAAGTGATCAATACCTGCAATGGCGGATAAGGAAGGTAAAGTTAATACTTTTATCGGGCTTAGCGACAAATATCACGGTTTTCTAAAATACCCTAGCTAGTTATTAGCTTGTTAAGGAAAGAGCTAGCTTCTTTGGCTTCAGATCTGGCCTTTATCAGCTAACGCTATAACAAAAGCCGGGCGCGATCTCATCTCGTGGACTGTTCGAGTTTGGTTTCAGTTTACAGCCCCTGCTGTCGCATTTATTTGTCACGAGTTGACGCTGACTATTAACAATGTAACAATTAAACAGTGGTCGTGAATGAGGTGCTGCACGTCTGTTTACTATGTTGTAATAGCTAAGTAACTTATGCTAACACTAGCACGAGTAAATGGTAGCTATGTAAGCTAACGGCAATGTGTTTCTGAAAACATACTTCCACGCTGCGACATAGACATTTATAAGATACTTGACGTCAGCAAAGACGATCATAAACAGCCGCTGATTAAGCGCAATAGCATGAAATAACACTGATATCTTAACCTTAGCAGAGATTTGCTGGCAATTCCGCCTGTTTCGAACAAACATCCCCAGTCAATGGAAGCCATAGACACATCTTGCATGCATTGAAATAAAGGAGAGCCAAAATATCTGTGAATCAATCAGTCCTCACTGGTTCTGTCATCACTCCCTGTGCTCTTTTAGCAGGTGCATTTGATGATGCAGTCGAGGAAAGGGTGATAAATGAGGAGTACAAGATCTGGAAGAAAAACACTCCATTTCTGTATGATCTGGTTATGACCCATGCTTTAGAGTGGCCCAGCCTAACTGCTCAGTGGCTGCCTGACGTCTCCAGGTACACATTTCTACAAAATGTGCCCCATCGAAATTCTCACATGTGAATGTTCTCTTATGAGGATGAATGTCAGTAATTTTTTATTTTTATTTGTTTAATTTTTGAATTTTCTTTACTAGGCCAGAGGGGAAGGATTACAGTGTGCACCGGCTGGTGTTGGGCACTCACACTTCTGATGAGCAGAATCACCTGGTCATTGCCAGCGTCCAGCTCCCCAATGATGATGCCCAGTTTGATGCCTCACATTATGACAGTGAAAAAGGAGGTTTGAGACTACAGAAACATTCTGATTAACTCTGAGTAATCAGTCAGACAAATTTATTATGTACTGTCCATTTGTTTAGTATTTATTTTGTCCATTTGTTTTGTTTTTTATAGAGTCAGATAACATAAGTATTATCAACCTAATCAAAACTGATTAGAGAGATCCCTCAACAATACTAGTACTGATATCGATAAGATTATATTTGTGATACTTTTGGTTGTTATTAGGCACTCTATATCAAGCTAACCTTTCATTAAGCATTAAACAATTTAAGTTACATGCAACATCAGTCCATTTTGTTTTTGTTTACAAAATAGAAGTCTCTTGAGTAGGGTCCAGTAACCTTTATGATTAAACTTATTTGCACTGATCAAAGTTAGTATCTCTAAATCAATTGCCTTAGGCCAGAATAGTGTGTAGCCCCTTATTTTTTTTGTTACTTTAAACATATTTCCTTGTTTTGCAGAGTTTGGAGGCTTCGGGTCAGTTAGTGGCAAGATTGAGATAGAAATCAAGATCAGCCATGAAGGAGAGGTGAACCGTGCCCGCTATATGCCCCAAAACCCCTGCATCATTGCTACCAAGACCCCCACCTCGGATGTGCTGGTGTTTGACTACACCAAGCACCCTTCCAAGCCAGGTACATCTATCGCTCACAGCACAAGACACTTGTAACGTGTCATTTAAAAGCATTCTTAGAGATTAAGTGGACAAGTTTGTACTTTTGGACCTAAAGAAAAATATGCTTAACACATTCTTACTACCGCAAATCTGGTTTTGTACATGCCACAGAGGAAATTGACATTGTACCCTTATTTTGCTGTCAACAGATCCTTCAGGTGAATGCCGCCCTGATCTGCGTCTTAGAGGTCATCAGAAAGAAGGCTATGGTCTCTCCTGGAATCCTAATCTGTCTGGCTCTTTGCTTAGTGCCTCTGATGACCATGTAAGAATAAAGCAGGTTTCACTGCTTTACCAAAGCACTTCACCGTTCTTGGGGCATTTTATTAAGTTACCAATTTAAAGCATTCAACAGTAACCTAATGTAGCATTTAATGAAATTGTGTTTTTATTGATGTTTTTTTTATGGGCTCTTCTTAAATCTATAGACAGTTTGTCTGTGGGACATAAGTGCTGTGCCAAAGGAGGGAAAAATCGTCGATGCAAAGACGATCTTCACTGGTCACACTGCTGTGGTGGAAGACGTCTCCTGGCACCTGCTTCATGAGTCACTCTTTGGATCTGTGGCAGATGACCAGAAGCTCATGATGTAAGAGACTTGATCATAACTCAGATCTGACAGGCAGATGGAACGGTTCATGACAAAACTGGGATCTTGCACAGTACATAGAATAATGTCTGTCATTTGTCACCTCAGCTGGGACACTCGCTCAAACAACACGTCCAAACCCAGCCATGCAGTAGACGCCCACACAGCTGAAGTCAACTGTTTGTCATTCAACCCTTACAGCGAGTTCATCCTGGCTTCTGGTTCTGCCGACAAGGTAATGCAGAATTCCCATACAACCCAAATGTGCCTATTTAGTCAAACTTTTCAGCATAGGCTTGAACTCTGTGACACCATGTGCTTTTTATAACTCTTTGACTAAATGGTTATTGGTAATATTGCTGCTGGATTGTAACTGCAGTGTGCTTGCAGAGTTTTATGAAATCTAGTAACTACGTGTGATATCTCTGTCCTTCTCACAGACTGTGGCTCTTTGGGACTTGAGAAACTTGAAACTGAAGCTGCATTCCTTTGAGTCACACAAGGATGAGATCTTCCAGGTGAGTTATTTATCACTCATGACATTTATTGGAATAAGGATTAGACATTGCGAGAAGTTTGATTACACTTGAGATCTCACAAGTTCTCAGAAAAAAAATGCTTTGATGTATTTCTGATATATAAGTCTGAATCATGACCACTTGAAAGTAAACACACTCTAATATAAATATTACCCACAATTTTTTGTGGCAGGAGTTTCAGTAGTATACAGTAAGTGTGTGTTACTGCTCAAGGTCACCTAATCTGACTTCTCTGACTGGCTGTTGCAGGTTCAGTGGTCCCCTCATAATGAGACCATACTGGCATCCAGTGGAACAGACCGTCGTCTCAACGTCTGGGACCTCAGGTAAACAAAAACTTATCTCCAGTGTTCACAGAATGTATCTGTGTCACATCCAGCTCTGTTGTTACAGTGCTGCTCTTTTCTCAACTCCTCTATCTTGAGATGCCAGGTCTATTTTACCTCAATTTTATGTTTTTCCTTCTGCTTATGAATCCTATTCTGTGTTCAGAGAACATGGATAACATTTATAGAGGAGAGGACATGCTGTAGTAAAGTCATTGAAACTATGACAGCTGAAGAACAAACTACCTGAACACTCCCTCTGCTTCTGAAATGCTTTCAGTAGACATTTGACATGCGACACAGTCTTAGCATCAAGTGGACATGTAGGGTCAGACCATCTGTACTTTTGGTAACGTATTGAACAATTCTGTATTTTAGCAAAATCGGAGAGGAGCAGTCACCAGAGGATGCAGAAGATGGCCCACCTGAGCTTCTGGTTAGTCTGTTTAAAGCTTACTGAAGTTTGGGATTTGAAATTCTCTGTAATCGGCAACATCATCTTGCCAATTACAGATAATACAAATTAATTAATATAATAATCACTTAATAATAAAAATGATGTCTTTTTTTCAATCTAGTTTATTCATGGAGGCCACACGGCAAAGATCTCTGACTTCTCCTGGAACCCTAATGAGCCCTGGGTCATTTGCTCTGTGTCTGAAGACAACATTATGCAAGTTTGGCAAATGGTAAGACAGCTAAGACCCCCATTTTGTATACCAACAATAAATTTTTGCAGCGAAATATTAGGCCTAAAGACATCATGCGACTCTGTTTTTAAGATTCCATGCCTCTAATCAAAACTATACCATAAGTTAGAGTAGTACAAAATTTCTTTTGCAGGAAAAGTTGAAGGAAAGATCCATATATTTAAGCTCACAACTGCAAAGATAAAACCTCAGCCAAGATAAATATTTTCAATTTTAATATTTAAAGTAATTCAGGCAGAACGAAATGATGAGACAGGAAAGAGAAATTGTAAGAATGGTAAGTGTACTTGCCCACTTGTGTGTGATTACTTTCTGAACTTTGCAATACTGAATCATACTGCTAAAATATCTGTTTCCTTTATCACAGCACTTCAGTAGATGTCAGAAAAGCTAGCTGTTACACACGCAGAAGTCATTTCTTGTTACATTAATGCTCTTTGAAAGCCCTGCAGTAAGTTGGTGGCTGAATGACTAACACATTGACTCCCCTTTTAGGCTGAAAACATCTACAACGATGAAGATCCAGAGGGGTCAACAGACCCTGAAGCCACAGCTTAATACTGCTGCCTGATGTGGGTCTTAGCTTATATCAAAAACTGCCACATCTGTAGCTGCACGCGGCTACTCTTTTCCATCCTTCTGTGGTGGGACATTCCATAAATCACTGTAAATACTACAAAGAAAATAAATGTGTAGCCCTGGTCTCTTTTGGATTACCTCCAGTGAAGAACTCTTCTTTAACTGAGTAATTTATTGCCTGAAAAAACTCACCCATGTTTTTTTTTGCAGTGATCAAAAAGTATTTTTTAACTGAATTGGCTCTCCCATCTACACTGAAATACTGTAGTCAGTGCTATTTCAGTAATAAATAAAATGTAATTTTGAACCCAAGGTGTTGAGTATACTGACAAACCACAACTAGTGGTAATATACAATAACCTGCTGTTATGGAGCGTCAACAGCTGCGTCTGCACAAGTTATAAAAGGTGCAGGAAAAAAAAACACATTATTAGTAAATTGCAGTGTTGCTTTTTGACATGATACACAGTGACTGTTTGTGCGACTTTGACACAGACTGTTTACAGGCTAGGTCAAGGTCCTAAAAATAACTCATATTTTCATTGCTTCAGTCTGGTCATCACCTAATAGTTCTGGTCACTGATGTTCACACCAGCTGCTTCAGAATGAAATTACATTTTTGGAGTAAGTATGCGTTTGAAATGTCCATTTGTGGTCCCACCTCCCTTTACCTTAGTTATACATTAATCATGTAAATGTTTTTTGTGATATAGATTAGTGGTTGAACTTTTCTATGTTGAATATTTGTACAGTGAGTGCATTCTTAATAAAAAGTGTTTCATTACTCTGGGTCCACTTGATGTATTGTCAACATTTTTTAATATGAATGTTTTACTGATGTAGTTTGATGATAATATCAGCATCTTGTTAAGCTTAGAAGAATTTTTAAACAAAACCTACTCACTCCTCTTAGTCAAAGAGTTGGTTATACCTCATGACACTTTGTTCAGACCTTTTTAATGTCTTCAGTGTGATGTCTTGGTGCTTTCCTGTCTACCTAGCTTACTCAGCCTGTTACTGTGTCCAACTGTTTACTTTTTCAGCCATGTTGCCCATATAAGTACATGAGCCGTTCTCCACTCCTCATGTGGAGACATTAACTCTTGAGAAGAACTCAGGTTACAACGAACAGAAAGCCTTTATTTGTAACAAAAAGATCTCCAAGCTGGAGTCTACAGTTTTACTGACTGTTCTAAAACAAAAAAAGTTCAGTTTGTATTGTTTTTTAATAACAGCATTTCCTTTAATGTGTATAAAGTGCTGAAAATGAACTTTAGAGTTCACTATTTGTAATCAGTTTGTAATTCACAAATCTCTTTTTCAAGATATCTTGTCAAGAATATACAATCATGTTTCCTCAGTGTCACACTTGTTGTGGTCCTCGATGGCAGCCCTGAAAGAAACATATTTAAAGTACAGTAGTTTGCTTAAGATTTTTAAAGTCATGATACAGAATTGATGGGCACAACGTACCTGTACAGCAGCAGTTGTTTGGTTAGACTGTCTCTGAGCTCCTCCATCTCTTTGGTTTTTCTCTTCTGAATCTTTAGCTCGGTTTTCAGCTCTCGGCTGCTCTCTTCCAAGCAGTATACTGTCTCCTGTAAGAATAGCAGCGTGTTGGCTTTCTGTATCAGGTGTCCATCTTCCCTGTTGTCTAACCTTTATTTTTTTTATCTATGTTTCCATCCGTTTAACACATCCCTACCTGCTCTCTTCCT
Organism: Ctenochaetus hawaiiensis; assembly: GCA_029783645.1. NCBI lineage: Eukaryota > Metazoa > Chordata > Actinopteri > Acanthuriformes > Acanthuridae > Ctenochaetus > Ctenochaetus hawaiiensis. The sequence continues at coordinate 15,934,973 of JAPZDY010000008.1, forward strand.
TACCTTGTACTGCCCTGCATCCTCTTTCCTCTGTATGTGAATTAGTTTAAGTTTCTCCTCCAAACAGGCCCTCTGGAGGTTTAGCTTCTCGATCTCCTCCTCCAGGGGCCTCAGTTGGGACCTCATCTCCTGGGCCAGCTCTTTGGCCTTCACTAGGGCTCCTGCTGTTACCTCCCTCCTTTTCAGCAAAGCTAACAAAATGGGTTCATACCTGCCCAAGATAACCGTTGACAATGAGAAAACAGAGTAATTATTGTTGCCAAGTGAAAAGAAAAACAGGTTCTGTTAGGAAAAACCAATATTGGACGATGAGATCACCTGTCCTCCAGTGCTTTCAGCCCACCCTGCAGATACTGCTGGATGTCCCCACAAGAGTGCCTCCTGCACTCGGTCAGCTCATCGTGGGTGTTGGATATCTGACTGAAGCTCTGGGCCTGTTGCTCTGCTTGCAGGTCTAGGATCTGTTGTTGTTGGGCCATCCTGAGTTGGGAGCCCTCTTCTGTTAGCTGAAGCACCAGTGTCCGTAGCTTCTCCTGGGAGATGGGGAAAAAATGTTTTATTGCGGAAGTTTACTTGGAAGTTTGATGAATTGACAGTGTTATTTGTTAAAGAGTTTCTTACCTCCTCCATCTTTAGCATCTCCACATCCCGTTGCTGGGTGTTTAGGGAGAGCTGGTTGTGAGCACAGTCCCTGGCTATGGCAAACAACCTCTTCTTCAGCTTCCTGAGCTCCTCCTGCAGACCTTGTCTCTCCAGATTCACCTTCCACATCCTCCTCTCCTCCTCTGCTCTCTCCTCCCTGAGGCTCTTAATTTCCCTCTTTCTCTCTTCTCTTCTACCCTCCTCCTCTCTTTTTAGTGCAACCATCAGCTCTGCCACTTTACTATCAATTCTGTCATCTTCACTTTCTTCTGCTTCCTCTCTGTCTTTGTTGCCTCTCAACTTCAGCACCTCCGTCAGCAGTTCTTTCCTCCTCTTCTCTAACTGCTGTACCTCCTCTATACACTCCTCCATCAGAGAGCCTACTGTGCTCAGGTCATTCACACCAGATTTCAGGTCAGTGGTGTCCATCTTGGGCTCAGGTCCCTCTACAGCTGGCAGCTCAGTGTCATTTCCTTCAGTCCCAACCATGTCTTCCTTTGTGTTCGTGCTCTCCTCCATAGAAATATAACCTGTATTTGTAGCCTCACAGTGCATTGGATCATTTTTTGTACTGTCTAATGGCATTGGTGACTCTGAAAACCCAAACTGAGGATCAAGATCAAGAACCCCCTCTTCTGGTTTCAAATGACCTTGCCTCTCCGGTCTTTTAATTGAGATGTCGCCCATGTTGCAGCTCATCATTGGACTCTGCTGGCTTCCATTTGTTGCTGAACCGACTGACACCTCATTTCTGCTTTTCTTAGAAACTGCATGTTGATCAGCCCAGGATTCTAATTGCATCGGCTGGGTGTCCGATTTCATCGGCCTCCTTTGTTGAATGGGCACCAGTGTCGTACCTCTACAGATATGAGGATGCTTACTGATATGTACATACTCCTGGCTTGCGTCTGTGGCCCAGTCTTGAGGCTCGAAGTCCATCCCAGTCTCTTCCATACAGCTCTCCAGCATGGCCAACATTCCCAACAGCTGACCCTCATACTCCATCATGGTGTCACTGAGTTTGTTACCCGCTGCAGTGAGAGGCATTTCTCTTTGGCCAGAAACGTCTGTGGTGACCCCACACCTGTTGATGATGGTGCCCAAACTTTGCGACGGACCTCGTGCTTGCTGGTCTTCTGTTGCAGCCCCATCCATGTGAGTGTCAATGTAGCTTGTGGCAAGATACCCTTGGGGACAAATGCTTCTTTCTTCATAACTCTCCATTGCATTTTCCTCTTTGCTGTGGGTATGAGCTGATTGGGTCAGGCTTGTTTCATTGTAACTTTCTGAAAAGTGAGAACTCAGAGGGATACCACTGAGCTCTTCACAGCTTTTCAATAAGTCATCCATCTCTTGTAGGTATGGCTTAATCAAAGCTGACTGATTCAATCGGGTTCCTGCGAAGGTGAGACCAGATTCTGCCGTGTTACACTCTCTTTTTTCATTCAGGGTGCTGTCTGGGTCCACTTCCTCTTCTTTAATAAAGAGGGGCTCAAACCCAGTGGATGAAATGTTATCGTCTGGATCCTCCATTGGTTTGACCCAATTCTTGTAGCCTCTTTTGAGTAGAAGTCTCCTCTACAACTGTCTCATCCCTTGACAAAAGCAAGTTCACATGTTAGTCTAAGCTGATGCTTATTAAGCATGATGCTTGTAGTTGTTGGCAGACATGTTGCAAATACCAGGTCTGGCTTGCATTGATTGCATTTCAGTAAAGGTATCAGGTTAATATTTTGGCCAGACGTCTGTATATGCTATGCTGATGTCATTAGCACATGCAGGCATGCACAGCTGGGCAAAGGGGCAGTTTAGCCGAGGGTATGCTACAAGCAGCTGTCCCACAAGTCTGGATGCCCCAGGGACCAACTGATTGCTTAGCAATGATCAAACACACAACTCAAACAAGTCCACTCCTGCATTCACAAGCACCTAGGCGGGAATAAGTAAACACACACAAACAGCTTTCAACTGGAGCTTCAGCATTACACAGTTTATGTTAGAGAGAAGATTATCATAACATGTCACTGTGCTAATGGACGGGCATTCGCTGTGCCCTGCTGAATAATGTAGCTGAAATTTCACCCTTTGAGTTGTTTGCCAAGATTAGCCATAAAATCCCAGAAGGGAAATTTATCAAATTGACCCAATACTGTCAATAATAAAGATTAGTAATATAAAAGTGCATGGAGGGCGTATGGGACAATCATTTGATAGCCACTGTATCCTCGCCAAAACCTCCTCAACCAAAGGTCAAGACACAGCTATTACATTTACAGTAAAGTAGGTCAGATTCAAAAAACACCAACAACTTTCTTCTGTGTCCCCAGTGGCCAAGGACTGGACAGTGTTATGCTATGCATGGCTGACTGAAGCCCTGGGGAAGGCATGACAGTCACCAGCTGTCTTGCTGCAGGACAGGCGTGGGCACAAGTCACATTCCTGTAGACCTCCACAAGACCCCAAAACAAAGAGAAGACTGGCTTCCATTTGCTGAGCATTCCCAACATTTACTTCTCTCCTTATACTAAGCATAAGAAATAACTTTGCTGTAAGCTTCAAGTGATACATATTTTGTTCTTTTATTTTGCTAAATAAATTCACATAGAGAGTCATTCGAAAGAAAATTCAGGGTGGCATAAGTGGTTTGTTTTACTCAGGGGTCTCCAATCAGATTTCACACACATTACATCAATTACAAAACCATCACGTTTAAATATTTAATAAATTCATACTTACGTCCTTCTATATTTTTTTTCTTCTGTCCTCACACCTTATCCATAGGATGTGTCCGTTAGAAGTTAGATGCAAAGTGAGCGGCAAAGAGCGAGCGGGACAGTGTACAGATGAACAGAGAGGGGAGGGGCTGTAAAGACAGTTGATCCAGCCTCTCTCTCAGTCAGTGTGCTGCTATGTGTGACCATGGCTACCTCAGGTCTGTTGAGGTTTATTAATAAACACAGAACTGCACACTGAGCAGGGAGGCAGGCCATTAAACCAGAGAGAGGGAAGGGATTTAGCAAAATGAACTTCTGAGAATTGTATCAAACAACTGGTTTCCATATGTAGTTTGTTATCAATATATTAAAAGACTTCACATCCTCCCCTGACGGATTATGTGTATTTATTGCAAGAAAACTTACATGTTTCATTAATTCAATGACATTGTCTTGATAATTTATTTAATTTCAACAGAATTTGAAATAGAGCAGTATTTTTTAAAATAAATCAAAGGTGAAGCTGCTGTTAAAAAGTAAATTTAAACAACTTTGTTGAATCTTTCATAAGTTTAAGGAAAAGTTCGATCATCAATTCTTGCACCATCAGAATTGGTGGCGCATCTCTTAGTGTGTAAGTCTGTCATTACAGATTGACTGGAGGAGTTACAGCTGGATGCGTTTATAATGACTGTTGAGAGCTGGGTGTGTGTGCAGGGTTTATGGCGTGTGTGTGTTTATGATGACAGAGAACATGGCTCCAGGATTCCACCCATGCCTCCTCATTATCGAGAGGCCTTTAAATAGCTCCTTGCACTTTTCTGGCTGCTTCCCGTGGGAGGATTGGTTTCAGCCTAAACTTCTGACCTCGACAATGGACCACAGGTGGTCTTCTGCAGTCTTAGGAGAATGCAGGGAAGATGAGACAGGGTTGTTAAAGAGATGAAAACATTTGGCAGGAGATGAAGAAAAAGAAAAGGTTCCTGATGTGGAGGAGGACAAGGTGGAGATGATGAAATGTTAAGAAGGATGGATTAGTGAGAGGCAGTTATTGGCGAGATCTGTTTCTTAAGTTACTAAAGCTGTTTTTTGCTTCCAAAGCTTTGACTTAAAATGTATCCCTTTATTATAGGTTAAATGGTTCATTATTCATTTGATATTATTTTTTTCTTTAAATTGTCTACATATTATTTGAATTACATTGGATGTTTTGTATTTTTTTTACGTAGAATTTTTTCTGAGTACATGTGCAAGTCAGATACCACTAGATGGCCTCAGAGGTTTAATTTAAACACCTGTTTCTAAGCATAACACAATAGGAAATGTTGAGCGTTAAACTTTGAACAACCAGTTGAGTTTAACAGTATCAATCCACTTTTTCTAGGCTTTTTAACAAATACAGCTATAAATTAAATAGTTATCATTAAATCATAGATGGGTATTAAAGAAATATTATTAAAGCACTGGTGTAATGTAGCTTTTTAGGAGGATTAAATGACAGGGCTAGGCTAAAGGTTGCAGTTTTTCGTTAAATTGCAGCCTCTTTTCTCTGCCTTTATCTATCTTGTTATTTTCTCAAATATGTCATTACTCATTTCACCTGTGTGTGCTATAATATGAACTCAACCGTCCAAGATTAATTTACAGCAAATCTCCCCTCAGAGTACTTACTTTTCACCAAATATACTTTTATTTGCAGTTAACACCCAGTAAAATAGGGACAGTCATTCCTCTGACATTCTGATTCAGTGTTTCCATTACAGGATTACATCTCTTGGGCTCAAGAAAAGATGTAATGTTTATCTAAATCACCCTTGTTGACCACTGTGACGCTATGTTTTGGCAAGTCTAGGTTTTTGGGAGAGAGACTGTAATTCACATGAAGAGTCAAGAGATTATCTGTTTCAACACCATCGTGCTGATGCAACCCAAACAACCACTGGGACCTACAGAGAGACTCTGACACTGTCCCTCACTCGCCTTTATTAGAAATCATCATCTTTTTAGCTCTTCTTTGTCTCTTCTATCATTCACTTGTAGAGGATGGAGAGTCTATTAGAGTGTGTGCATGGGTGTAGAGCAGAACAAGGGGGAAACCAAATATTTATGGGGGCGGTGTGGTTTTGGACTGAATGTCCCGCTGAGATAGGCCATATGCTGGACATTTACTTGGACTGTTCTGTTACTGTCTGCTCCAATCTGCAGAACTGTCCAAACTCACCAGAACATCCTGTCAGTGTGTCATCCTCTTCCTTGTGTTTCTCTTATTAAATCCTTTAATCCGTCCCACAAACAGCAGTAAGGCTTCACTATCCAGAGAAAGAAGAACTCATCAGTGTTTTATCTTTTTATTTTTCTGTGTCACTAGTTTCCTGACATGAAACATGTAGGGTTTTTGAAGTTTACTCCATTCAAATTTTAAACAATTTCTGTCATTTATGGCTGGTAGAACAGTATTCCTGCCTAAAACTTAGCAGTAAATGGAGGTGTATTTTTCAGTAAAATCTCATATGGGAGGTTAAATTGCCTGGTGATCATCTATTTTTATATATTTTCTGACAACCATGTTGACTGGTGGACACATTAAGTGCCTCTTTACAATACAATCCTATTCAATAGAAAAGAAAATGTACGGTACATGGACATCTGGTCCACTGTTGGCTCTAAAATCATTTTCCAGGAATTTTTCGGGGAAAGAAACTCTTGTTTTTTGTCCGAAGCCTCCCTTATGGGTGGTTCTGTTCTGGTTTTACTCATAGTTTTATTAAAATTTGGTGGTCTCATCATGTTTAGCCTTCTGTGATGGAGGATTTTTCCAAAACCAGAACAAAACACTATAAATATGCTGGTAGTTTTATGAGTGCTTAATTTTAAAAAGAATTTAACTTGCAAAACAGCCCAGTGGTCATAATTTTAGTTGAGTAGTTTTGAGGTTGCACAGTTTTAACCTAAAAAATGACCACCAACACACATGTACATCCAAGATAGTAGCAGTTCCTGTTTTTGTTTGTATCCAACATTCTTTGTGTCTTATAGATGCATGAAACTTGCACATGGATTTCAGAATCTAGGAGAACATCAAGCCATTTTAAATCAAAGCCTTTCTTCAAAGTCTTTAAATGGAAATGTTTAAAATATGGTCAGAATTTATGTTGAAAACATTTAAAATACTAACAAACATTATCACAGAATATGAGAGGTAACAGTTTCAACCACATGTCAAAAAAGTTTATGTACTTGGTTTGAGATTTTGAAGATACTGATCTTGAAGTAAGCATCGCTAACCAGCTAAGTTAGCATGCACCACTCTGGGGAGACTGGTCGGCTAATAGGGCTACTAGTGCATGGCTAACTGAGCTAACTGAGCTAATTGCAGCTTCTAATTACAACCAAAGATATAGTGATGTGTTAACGAAATAGTAGCTTATTGCCCTATTAATATGCTGCCCTCTACAACACTCATTTCTATTTTACATTGATAAAATTCCTCGCTGAAGAACATCTTGACAAATATTTGTTTTTAGTAGGGGAGCTGTCGATATCTCCAGGCACATTTTCTCAGTTGTTTTGGGATCTGAATGTTTCCAAACTCTAATTTCTCTTCTCTCACTTCGTTCCTTGTCATCTGTCATGTTGTGCATCATACAGTTTTCTCTCACTATGCCTAAGTGTGTTTTAATGGCAGTGGCCTTATTGAGAGTTTATTTTAAAGAGAGTGCCTCTGCTACATAATTGTCAGTCACCATTACGTCTTCCTCTCATCAGCGACCCATTGTTTGTACCAGTTGGCTTTTCATGGTTTTAAGTAGTTACTTAATATAATGAAGTAGAGGGCCTCATGTGCTTTCTTCATTGTGTTTTTCCACTGTTCAGGATCCAGCATGTTCACTCTACTTAAAGATGACAGAGAAACATACACAGAGCAGCTACGTCATGCCCCAGCAGTGCTTTGGTTGGCTTTTTATGGCACGCGAAACTCTTTTCAGACCAGGCTGCTTCTTTTTAAGACTTTAATACAGTCCTGATTTGGAGGTTTTACCCTTTTTTACACTGGATTTTTTTTTGAATGTTTTGAAATTGCCTTTATTTAAATTGTTGGGACAGAACCCAGGGATTTTTAGCATTGCATCAACCTCATGCAACAATCGTTCATTGTTTGGTGTATCACCTTTATACTATTACACAGTCACAACCAGTTCCCATGAAGGGGCACTGCAGATGAAAACAGCTGATATGGAGAGATGACACGAGCTGACAGAGATGAGATCACATGCTCAGTCAGTGAGGATCATAGTGTGGGTTCAGTCATGGGTGACAGACTTCATCTACAGAGAGAACAGCATCAACAGTGAAATCATCAGGAGATCCTAGACTTTGTTAATCCTTATCAAAAGTTTAGGGATTTTAGATTTGAACAGAGATTTCGTTTATATCAGTGTATTGGTGTTTTTTTATGGATTGAAAAGGCTATTTTGTGTGTATGCTAAACTGTGGGTATACGCTTGGATGTAGCCGAAAGTCTGCATCAGTATTCCTCTCAACAAGGTCATTTGTCTGATAAGTTTTGGTGAATAGGTCAGTTTTCACTTGTTTTTAGAAATATTTATAAGGTTGGCACTTGTGGGTTTGAGTGATGACATAATGACATTGATTCCTATTAAATTTATAAGCATTAAAAACTTTTATTATCCTTGGTTTCCTCGTCTAGTGCTGTATTCAAGTCAAAAATATTATATTTTTTGTCCAATGCTTAATCATATATTAATAAAATAGCTGTACTTGGCATTTAATACAAGTTACTCCACTAAATGTAATGTAAGAGTATCACTACATTAAACTTAAATTAAGTTATGCATTCAGCTCATGGCTTTGCCAAAGTAAAGCCTCACAGAGCTGCCAGCATGTAGATTCATAGTTATGCTGTAACATTAGTGCACACAGATCTCACTTGGGTCCAACCAGAGAAAGAGACAGCAGCTACACTAACATCTTATGCTCTACAGTGTATAAATTGTAGTTTTTCTCAATTCTTACTCACCTCTCTCCAGCAGAGGCTCAAGCAGCAACCTACTCATCATAAAAGCTCCAAGAGGAGACTTCATCCACCTGAAGCTTCCCCTAAACCCAAATATATAAAGATTCAATGTAAAGTCATTATTGTTACAGCTGCAAGTTCTTGGCTGTGTGTGTGTGTGTTTGTGTGTGTGTGTGTGTGCGTATGTGTGTCTGTGCATGAGTGTGTTTGCATCCTGAAACTTAGTTCTAACAAAGTGAATGGTGTGCTTTGACTGTTAGAGATACTAAAGTAAATGTTAAGATAATTACTCACAGTAAAATCAATTTTATGACTTTAAAAGTTAAAAAAATATGTCTACACTCTGCAAACACTTCCTCCAATAGTCTGCAAGTATGTTCTTATCCCTGTTGTTGTTTTCAGAGGAGCTTTCGCCAGAGAGAATCACCACTCTGTTTTCAGCTCATTTAATTAGATGTTGTGCGAGTACCCATCGCACAACATCAACATTTAATAAAAATGTAGACAGAGGTCACCTCAGGTTTCCTGGCTGTGACGTCAGTGACTCATTTAAACGACCCCCCGGAGAGCGAAAACAGGCAGATAGTTCCCCCTGCAAATGGAAAGAGGGCGAGACAAAGAAAGAAAGAAAGAAAGAGAGAGATGGTTGGATGGATGGATGGAAACTTGTGGCCTGTTTTTGTCCAGCACCAAACAACCCAGCAACCACACCCTCTCAGGAATTCCTTTTGCAAAAATATTGTGTGTAATGTTTTTAAAGGAGCAGTTCACTCTCTTTCATTACATTGTCAATGCTTTTTTTTTATTAAAAAACATTAGAGAAACAAAGTTAATCAATCAATGAAAACAAGAATTCAACTCAATTACATGAAGACGATTGTGTGATGAATGTTAAAGACTAAACAATGCCAACTAATCCTAACACTAATAAAGGGATGGATCTTAGCTATGATGAGGGTTAGTAAGCTAACTAAAGATGCTGACAAACAAAGGTCAAAGAGACAGAATAGGTGGAAAAACAAAATGAAATAATTGCAGATTGTGGTTCAAGAAAAAGGGAAGTCGAGGTTTTTCTTTAAGGTGTTTTATCGAACATTTTTAACACCAATTAAAGTACAGTTCCTCACTTTAACTCTCATCACTTTGTTTGAATGTCGCTAAAAAACATGTGGATTAATCTATTTCAAATCATTTGATCCGAACTTAATTGATAGATCACAAAATGAAATACTATATTTATAATCAACAGGCCTTAAGGGACTTTTGATGAAAGTTTTAAATCCTGATTTTCAGGCAGTTCGAGTTCAACTCCAATATTAGGGTTTCATGTCTCCTAGTCAAAATTTATATTGCATACACTCTTGTATTTCCATAACACAGTTTAAAGTAGACTTTAAGCCTGTACGTACATACAGGAATTGTACTGTAATTGGTGCTGAGATGTTACATATAGCACCTTTAACCAAAAGTTTCTTGTATCTTGGCCTTAATATTTCATCATGTTTTTTTTTTAAGTGAACTGTGTATTACGTAAGTCTGTATGTGTAACTTCATGTGTGTATGAGTTGCCAACCAGATGTCTCTGTACACAGCCAGTGAGTTTTGGCCCTAAACACTCCTAGTTTCTGAGAAATACTTTACTGTCCACTGTGCAGACAGTTTACACTGAACACTGGACACACAGGGAACCGAATGTTTGCTCTGACTTTGTTTTATTATTTCATCTCTTCTGAAAAACACAAGATTCGGTGTAGCTGGTCACGGACAATTTAGAACATTTATTGTTCTCTGTGTTTAACTGAGGTCATGTCAACTTAAAGCAGGAACCATCAACATGCCAGCGACAACTTGTCCAGGCAGAAGTAAACACTCACTGGCTAATAAAATTTGATGGACGGCTTAAGGGTCACAGAGCTGATCTATGATGGGGTTACACACACACACACACACACATAGATCCCACCAACCCCCTCTTCCTTAGATAATATCAGACAAATAGAAACACTGATCTGGGGTCAACAGTGCAACTCAATTTCTTCAGTTTCTCCATTACATCACACATTTTAAAGTTCAAAGCAGTACGGCTGATAAAATGTTTGCTGAGAGGCAGTTTCAAGGCAGCAGTTTAAGAAGTGTGACTAGTGACAGAAGTAAACATAGTTTACAGTTTGGCAGTGCATACTCCATTATTCATGGATGATAGGTATGTTGTGTCCTTCATTTTCAGGAATTGAATAACACCCTAGTCCTTTAGAATGACAGTGCAGCAACTTTAAGAGTCACAAAGTGCACCATTTCAAGAATATTGCTTTGTTTTAGCAGTGAACTAACAGCAAGTGAGAAAATTACCCTTCTTCGGCCTTACTGTCTCTGCCGTCTGGCTCTTAGACAAAAATTGTTCCCCAGAGGCACCATAAAGCAGACAGCAGCCAAGTCTTACAGCTTCATTTAAGCAGGTTCAACCCACATTTTCTCTTTCCTGTCCACCTCATCTCACTTAACCTTCTCACCAGAGACATGACTTCACAATATTTCCCCTCTTTCTTCCTTTTTCTCATGAAGGCAATGAAATAGACACCTCCTTCCTACTCTTACAACCTTTAAGTGATTTTTATTATGCCTTTTTATTAAAGGCAGGTCAGAGAAATGCGGTAGGGACAATAAGTGGCTGTCCCTTCCAACAAGGGCAGCAACGTGCCTGGACAGGGAGAGCTGGAGTGCAGTGGGGTCAGAGAACTTTTTTGTTCAGCTCCTCCTTTTTTTCCTTATTTTTTGCACTTTCTAACTCTTGAATTACTTTGGTTTATAGTTTTGTTCATTCCTCTTCCCTTACCTCCTGCCAACAGAGACCGTAACATCTATTCTAGTCGCAGGCTGGTGAGACAAAGCTGTCTCTGTTACACAGAGGAATCTCCTCTGCGTGTTTCACAGCTGAGTATCAACCTGAAACCTCTCCCTCTTCTCTCTAAAACTATTATTACATACCACGGTTCTCTCTCTCTGTCCCCAATCCTCTTTCTCTCTCACCTCTCTCTTTCCATACCTCCCTTCCTCTCACTTGGTTGATGTTATAAATAGTGAGCTGTGGAATGTAATGCTGGAGAGTTTTGTTCTTTTCAGGGCTTTTGATTACTCATTGGCTCTCAGAAATGCATTAAACCATGCACACATGTTATGCTATAGAGGGGATGAAAAAAATAAGAGATTACTGCAGTTGAGAGCGATTATAGGTGATTTTTGATGTAGTTTCAGTGTGTTGTGAGCTTTTGTTTGAGAAATGGACAGAGAGAAGCAGTCGGTGCAGAAAAAATGCGTCTGTCGCAGGACAAAAGCAGATCGGGAATGACAATGCTGGTCCGAGAGAGCCGGGCTTATCCCGGCCGGCAGTATGGATTTCCTGCCTGCAACCTCCTTTCAGTCACATCTAACACACACACACCCACACACACACACACACACATTATTGACTGACTATTGTGGGTGTTGATAGTGTGTGTGATTGAGGTGCTGTGTTAGTGGAAAGTTTCAGCTGTTTTTCAGCTCCAATGTTTGGTCTTAAGATGTATTTTAATATCAGCTGTATTCTTTCACACCAGGTTACAATTTGTTGATATATTACAGATATGAACTGTAATGTTCATGAAAAGATTTTTAAAGTCCAATTGTTACATCAAACCAGCCTGTTAGCTTCAGTGCTGACATTACATGATGATATACATGAACTGATCTTGTGGCTGTAGGGCTGTAACTTCATTACTAGTTACTGTTACTTTATATCATTAATATTATTATACTAAGGTTGCAAACCTTTTATTTTAGATAATTACATGTACAGGACATTCCAGACAACTTTATAGATCAATAGGCACTTCTGCCTTTTGTAAATATTTAAGTTTTTCAGCGTTGTCATAATGTATGCAGCAGCATGACTTATGGGATGGCAGGTTGGTCAGTTCATAACTTTGGTACAAACTAAAATGTTTTAACGGTTGTTGCATGAATTATTGCCACCGTTTGCAAAGACATTCATGGTCCCCAAACGATGAATCATAAAGACTTTGGTGGTCATCAGACCTTTCCTCTCGCAGCACCATGAGGTTGACATTTTTGTTTTTTATGTTTTTATGTTTTTGTATTTGTTATAGACATTTTTGTTTCTTTAAAGATGAACTGAAACAAATTTGCATTTTGCACCATTATCAGATCAATCTTTTATTAACCCTTTAGTACGCTTGTTTATATACAAACACCTGGAAATCTGATGACATTCCCATCAGCCTCATCCATCCTTTGGGGTTTTTTAGCCAATGTTAACATGTTAAAATACAAAACTTAGATAAAGAACGTGATAACATTTATATCTGCCAAACTTCCCATGCTAGCAAGAGCATTTCACTTAAAGCTTTGTTATGTTTCATGAAGCTGTCTTCCAAGTTGCACCACTGGATCATCAATAGCAACTCAGTTGCACATGTTTTTGCTATAAGTGGTATGTACAAATTCGCAGTTTTATGACCCCCTCCCCAACCACCACTTTTCTCTTCCAAAACAAGGTATTAACATATAGCCTAAACTCTAACAGGAAGAAGGCTTGGAGGGGAAACGGGTGTGCATGTGAACACAGCCAGCAAATGTAGCTACAACAGTTGAGCAAGAGATGGAGAGAGAGAGGTACAGAGGGAAGCAGAGCAAGGGGGGGATTTGTGCTACATTCCCCAGTAAGCTCATAGTGTTCTGGTGGTTAATGATTTTGTACCTCTTACTGCACACACACACACACTTGCACACACTCGCACAGAGACTGTACAGCTCCCTCGCAGACCAATAGAGGGTGACTGTTTTCTGTTGTATCACCATGGAAATGTTAAAACATTTCATTCGGTTACGCATGAGTGAACTAAACTATGACTCATTTAGACCCCTCCCAACACACCAGGACACACATTCAGGATGGATTCCCCAAATACACACACACACACAACACACACAGAGACAGAAATCTTGATTCATCAGACACTCAAAAAAAGTGCAGCAGGTCAGATTTTGTTGAAGGAGAAAGCAAATGAACTTTTAATGACTTTGAAGTGAGACAAAAGGAATCTGATGTGTGATGCATAATCTTAATCTAAACACAATATTTAATGTATTAAGCAAATTTACTCCAGATGTGCAAATTCCCTCTTGGTCAAAGAATATCCTTGGAATTCTTTAATATATTTACTCTTGATATAACTGAGAGTGCATAAGCTTCCTGAGGCAGGTAGGCCATTGAAAGTGAAGCATAAGAGCCCCATACTGACAGTGATATCCTCAGGTCGTGTGCCTGAATTAGCGCAGGAATCCCAACAGACAGGTAATTTGGCTGCCTTGTCTCAGCAGCTAAATGAAGACAGTGACCCACAGCTCACTTACAACAGATGAAACAAGCTGTGTGAATATGACAGTGTCAGATTTAGCTGATATTTATCTTTTTTTTATCACAACTGAATCTGGATGCAAATGAAAATTGGGATGGAAATGATTGTTAACATTATAAATAGTAGATAGTGGACTTAGCTGAGAGGAATTTTAGGAAAATCTCTGGAGCAGCTGAAAAACTGATGTAAGTGTTATAAATTCTTAACTCACTTAAAAGTTGTTGTTATTGTTGAAATTTATGGCCTTTTATTGTAGATAGAAAACCAAAGAGTTGAACTCTTAAGTGTTTACTCTTCTGTTGGATTTAATTACGCAGATTTCTTCTGTGACGTTGGTTGTTTTAGTCAGTTATAAGCTACTATTCAGCAAAGTGGACATGATATATAATGTGCTAGCTTGAAAAAGTTTCTTATTGCTGCTGAGTTGAATTTCTTAACCATAATACACATATCAAGTCCATATTCTTAGGATACAGATGTTGCATTTAATGTAAAATACAGCTCTGTTCTGTCAACAGTCAACATAATGGAAGTTTAATCAGGTCCCTTGTTACTCAGTGACAAATTGTACTGTAGACTGAAGTCACAGGTGTGTCTCACTGTGCTCCCCCAAGGCTGCTACACCTCCTCCACCTTCTGTCCTCCTGCTTCCCCTTCTTTACCCCAGTGGGTCCTCTCCACATTACAACCAGATGAACCAGTCCCGAGACACACACATGTGCACTCCACCCACTTCTGGCAAGAGTCTCCCCCATCCATCCACCCACGCATGCACACACACACACCAACACACACACACGTGCATGGTGATGTCAGCTTGTCTCATCCCCACCAGAGTGCAATTTGAAACTAACCACTGAGTTGAGTGGCAGAGCTTCTCTGTTGAGGTCGAGTACAACTAGACTTAAAGGTAACTGGCCCCTTGTGACCCGCTCTACCTGTCTGTCTAATTGTGTGTGTGCGTGTGTGTGTGTGTGTGTGTGTGTCATGTTTAACAAGGGGTATCAGGTTTCCACCTGGCTGCACAGTGACAGGTAAGAGCCACTCCCTCTCCTCTGCAGAGAGACAGCTGAACCTCTTCACCTTTACCAGACCACCTTCCCAACACCGGACTTCTCAGTGACCATAAGAAAACTTAACTTACTAGTGAGAAAGTTCATTCTGTGAATCTATACAAAAGTTACACCAGGATTTCTATTTTCCATTCTGACCTGTAGAAAGATCTGTCTCTGCATATTCTGTTTAAAGGTTTGTATTTTTCTTTCCTAGCTGCCATTATGCTTCAAAACCCAGGGGTTCCCGTCCTGAGGGAGACTGGAATGGCTGCATCTGATCCTCGAAAAGGAGGCTAGGAGAGATAAGGGCAAAACTAAAGTCAAAATCAGGACTAGAATTTAATCCTCACAGTTGAAAATCATGTGAAGGATTCAATGCTGGAGCTAAAATATGTTGAAAACCATCTGTCTGGAACGTGAGGAGAAGTAACCAGCACTAACTTCCAACAACACTGTAAGAGGTGGGAGGAGAGGCTGGCTCTCATACAAGGGGAGGGACTCATAGAGCATGGAGCTTCATTCAGGCTGTGAAACACACACATACACACACACACACACACAAACAGAGAACCACACACACACGGACACATGCTCGGTAAAGCTGTTCTCAGACTGAGAGAAAAGAGGAGATCGGAGGAGAGGACTGCACGCTCTCTGAGTAAGTTGTATGCTGTTATGTCCTGTCTGAATGTTTTACAGCAAATGTCTTGAATTGTTTGCTAACGTGACAACGAGAAAACAAAGTGCATGTGTTCTTTAAATGTGCCTCTACAAAGTAAGGAGTATGCATTTCAAGTATTTTTTCACCGCCACTTTCCCTGAATTGAGCTTCTTTTTTCACTGAAACTCATGCAATTTTTTCTGCTGATGTGAACCACATGTCATACATGCATGCACACACACACGTTCACACACACACACATAGACGCTCTAGAGGTCCAGTTCTCCTCCCTGGGGCTGCTCCTCATACACAAAAAATGAGAGATTAGAAAAAGAGGGGGTAGGGGGTGGAGGAGTGGAGGGAAAACTTTAGTGGGAATGTGGGAACGCTCTTGATACATTGTTAACAGTAAGGCTGTTAAATTCCTGTATTTTATAGATTTTTTTCCTCTTTAGTTTGCATTAATCCCATGTTAGTTTTGCTTTATTCCACTTAAACTCCCCATTTTAATGCATCTGCTGTTTATCTTCGTCTTGTTCTTGCCTTCTCATGTTACTCTGTCCTCCCTATGGCTTTTATTTTTACTCTTTCTTTCTGTCTCACTGTCTGAACTTTGTGTTGTCCCAGGTGGTGACAGACAGGAAAAACAAAGAGACTGAGCGAGGCCAAAGAGGTACATAGAGGTTCGTTAAACCCTGGCCAGCAGGGAGATTTCAGTCCCTGTGACTTGTTCCCAGAAGAAGACAAACTGATCTGGCTGTAGGTGCCGGGCCTCAGCTCCCTGGACCTCCAGAATGTCCCGGAGGAGGTCTACCGGTGACCTTGTGCCCAGGGACATCACTGAGATCTTAGCCCGAGAGGCCAGGGCTCAGCGTGGGCATAAGAAGCCAGGAAGCTCCTTGGGACAAGCCTTCAGCTGGTTAAAGGGGAGCCGGAAGAAGAAGAACATTGCCAATGGGCTGAACCGAACCAGCACTGGTGTGACGGATGCTAAACTGGGACTTCAGAACCATGAACCTGCAAAAGGTGAGAGGGTTAAGGTGTTTTACTTAACCTATTCTAATAATAGTTGTTCAGCTGATGATGGCATACAGAGCAGTCTTGCATAGCTAGTGCTTTTCCACAGTGCTGTCAGTGCCATAGAGAGGTCTAACTGCACGTTATCTTTCTGTTAAAATGGGAGAAAAGGCTTGTGGCCTGTTTGTATTTCTTTAAACAACCATATTGGGTGGCACTAAAGTCCAGAATCAGACCACTGAAATAACACCACAGCAAATATAGAGACTTAAAATGTCTTTTATTTTGTGCTGATTCTGGCGGCCTCTGTGGACAAAAGTGGTAGAAGCACCACTGCCCTCTGTCTTAAAGATGTTGATCTGGCTCGCCAACATTTGTTTCAAAGGTGAATGAACCTCAAATCACTGTTGGTGTTCTGCCCTAAAGACTCATTTTAAGTTTTGAAATCCAACCTCAGAGACTCATTGAAAGTGTATGTGATGAAAAAACTTTGCTAAAGGAGGATCAGTGTTTTGTGGATCAAAAAACTCCCCACAAAGTGAGTCTGCAAATCAACCAACTGTGCAGCTCCCCTCAACTCTGTGGTGCATTTTAGCATCTTTTAGCACGTTATTTCCATTTTCCAGCCAACAACCTCACTGTTTTTGATCATTGTCACTGCTGTCATGAACTCATTTTTCAGTTTATAAAGTTCTTGTTATGTGTCAGTTTAGTTGAGGAGTTTCAAAGTCATGGTTGGTTTGTTTGGTTGCCTGGTTGTTCTACTGTTTAGCTGTGTGTTGTTTTTGTCTGTCATGATCTCAAACTGTGTGGCCAAGATGCGTCAGAGAAATGAGTTGACTTTTGGATTAAGATGGAAAGGTAAAAGGCATTTTGTTATCATCAGGACATCAGCCTGTATGTTTATCACTTGGACAAAGTGACACACACACACACACACACACACAAACTGACACTGGGGTCTAATCCCTCTTTCTGTTTACTGATGCGTTTGCTTGGTCGGCAGCACAGAGATTACACACAGTCCCCATTTCCTGTTTTTGTTCACATCTAAAGCCGTCCCTTTCTCTTCTGTCATTGTGCATATATGTGTGTGCGTGTTTGTGTGTGTGTGTGTGTGTGTGTGTGTGTGTGTGTGTGTGTGTGTGTGTGTGTGTTACAGTAGTAACTATCCATCAGCCCTTGGAGATCGAGATTCATAGTCTCTCAGACCTTTTTTGGTCTTTTTGGGGGGTTTTTGTGCCTCTTCTGCCCAAAAGGGTCATCCATTATCTTGTGTTTTGATATACAGTATATTGTGGTTTTGTAAGTTCTATTGAGAGCCACGAACGCTGGATTGAAACCAAAGATTAACAAATCATGAGGCTAATAATTCCCCGGCAGAGGATAGGTTAAAGGCGGATGGCAAGAATGTGTGGGAACCATATTTTTTGGCATTTCATCGTAGTGGTTTTCTGATTTGAAGACAGAGTTGGACCACACAGATGGCAGATAATCATGAACACTGCGCCAGTCGAGAGTTTTGGGTTCAAAAAGGACCTAAAAATAGTTTGGCTGAGGTTAGTTTAGTTTCAGGGAATTGTTTTAGTACGACTCATTGTGATTGACTAGAGTTGGGTCCTAATCTATCTTCAGATATGTCAACTAAACGATGAAAGTTTTGTTTTGCAGAAAAAATCAGTGAAATCAGAAAGTGGAAGGTGGACCCAACATTTTCTACTGTTTTATCTTATTTCCCATAATACTCTGAAGTGAAGCTGTGCTGAGTGAGAGGATCTTTCAAGATTAGCCTGCTGTAAACTCTACAGGTGTTCTTTAGCCTGAGGAGTCCCGACTTATCTTAACAAAGGGAACAATCATGTTGTTTAACGGAACGATTTGTTCATGAACAGCTGGTGCTTTCTGTGTGTGTGTGTGTGTGTGCGTGTGTGTGTGTGAGAACAAATAATAAGCTTTGGATTTTCTTGTTTTCTTTGGCACTTTGTCTCTTGTTTTCCCACCAGCCAAACAATTATTACTATGTTCCTCTTGCTGCGGTTTGTCCTACCTGGTCTCACTGAGTCATTTCGCCAACCTGACGAGACAAACATAAGTGTCACACAGACACACACAAACTCACACGCATCCGCAGAGTCTCCTTGTTTACCGGCCCAGTCAATATGATTACACACCAGTTTGGTTTACAGACCAGCAAAGGATTGCAATGCTTTTAATTTAGACAATTGAATAATATAATCAAATTTAAAATTTCCTCATTTCAACAGCAAAACCATGGTTTAATAAGAAGTGACCTTTGCTATCCCGTCCTATTGTGACAGCACGTCTTCTCCAAATCAGGAGCTTTATTAGAGACGAATGGATTCAATTAATTCAATTTCTGATGTTTTTCCTCCAGTTTTTCTAAGAGTCTTGAAATTGGGGAGAATACATGTGCTATTACACTCTATCTTAGTGGGTCATTGAACCCTCTTGTTCCTGTAGCCATGACATGTAATAACAATGTACAATGTACATAACAATATTATGTCTTTGTTGGTGGGTTTACATTGGCTGTGCCGTCCCTGCATGGCTGTTTCAGATCTACTCGTCTCAGATCTCTGCAGTCCACCACTGACTGCCGGCTCTATGTTACACAGATTCCTCTCATATTAAAAAAACACTCTTTGATGTGCTGAATTCCTCGGAGCTGTGCATCAGGGTGTTTGTGTGTGTGTGTGTGTGTGTAAGTGGATGAGTGTGTGTGCCCATGTGGAAGCCTGGATGCCAGATTGGGCCTGGAGTTATGCGATGGAGA
>JAPZDY010000008.1:15971713-15982701 GCA_029783645.1 Ctenochaetus hawaiiensis
CAGTTTGACTCAAAAAAAACTTCAAAGTTGAAGCGACAAGAAGCAAAAAAAACAGCTCATCTTCCTTAAGGAAAAATACCCACAATCCCCTTAACAGAGAGAGAAAGTACACCGGGGAGAGAGCCAGAGAGGGATAACTACAAAAAGAGTGATAGCTGCTATTTTTAAGCACGGTGGGTGCTGCAGCAGCTTAGTTTAGCTCCGTGTTTGTGTCCCAAAGTGCAATCAGGCACCTCAGCTCAGGTGCACAGCCAGCTGTAGGTCTGGATCAGGAAGAGGAGGAGACACAGCGTGGATCTCTGCTGAGGAAGTGAGACACCAGGGAGACGTGAGGGAGATGTAGTAAAACACACACCATCAAGGAACCACGCTTGTTGAACAATAATATTTTAAATGTTAGTCACATGCACAGTCACACTCAGAGGGATGTGTGTACTTTATTTTCATAAGTTAAATCTTGCAATGACTAACTGTATTTGTTTAACTTTGTAAAACCAAAACTCTTTCAAACCTCTTTGTCATCGACTGCCATGTTACAGACTCTGCTCTCTCGTGTTTTCGATTTTTTTCACATAATCCCATTAATGGTGGAGAAGCATAATATTGTTTTGTGGGATAATGTGGTGTTCAGATTGTTTGCAATTTTATAAACACTCCAAGTCTTTTTTGGCTCCACTGGGACTCATTTCCCTCCTTTTTTACTCTTTGCCCTCTTTTTCTTCCTCCTCGCAATTTCTATTCACTCCACTCTCTCCTTTTCCTGTAAAACCGCTCAGTGGATATCAGAAATGCGGTGGGTTTCGTTTGTAGTGACGCTTACTTCACTGGAAGATTTATGTTCTTCCCTTGCCCTGCACCTTTCTCTCCTCCTCCTCCTCTCTCCTCAGCCCTTCCTCACATTCCTGCAGTGTCCTCTCTCACGTCTGTGCCCTTCTGTCTTCTTGTCATCTGCAGCATCCTGCGGAACAAGTTTTACATTTTATGTGAGTTTCATTTGTAATCTTATTCTAACACACATCAGATAGCTCCACTACCAAATAAGCCTAATCTCAGTTCATATTTCATTCTGTGCAGGCCGACCACCTGAACAGACGCTGAGGTGCCAGATATTATCATAACAAGATACATGAAATATTCCACTAGATATGTGCATGGTGAATGTCCATCAGCCGCCCTCCTTTCCCCCCCTGGTTAATACAACACCGCTCAATGTAGGGAGCTAATAACTCAGGTCCAGCACAGCAGCCATAGAATACAAATCAGGGGAGCAGCAACGAGCTGAATAATGGCACCTGTGTGTGTGTGTGTGTGTGTGTGTGTGTGTGTGGAGGGATCGGTGGTTCATTGCTGGTCACATTTTAACCCTCTCTTCCTGTACTCTGGCAGTTTCATTACCTCTGTCTGTGGGGATGGAAAGAGCAGCTATTGAAGAAAGGCACAGTTGCAAATCATTGTGGTCAGTGGACGGACACACCACTGAGTATCTAATGATATTACTATAGATGCTGTAGTATGTATACTCATTTTAAAGTATAATCCTGGAAATCTTCAAACAAATACCAGGAACAGACCATAACAAACAATGAATCCTACTAACGAGTATTGGCTGTGCAGGTGAGATTTGTGCCATAAAGCTCCATTTTTGTTCAAACATTAAACACACTCATGAGCCACACTGTTGAACTGGATGATGTTTTTATGCATTACCATAAGAATTTGTGAACAGGTTATTTTTATCAGTCCCATATTCACTGCCATGTTCCTGTAAAAGTCACCAAATTTGTATTTATTCGCAGCTGAAAATAAACCCCAACAAGAACATGATTTTCTCTTGTTTAAATGACGTTTCCTAACTGGCACCCAGCTGATTACGTAAATACTAATTCTTTGTCAGTAAAAAATTTAAAGCTTATATTTGCAATTTTTTCAAAAGATTGTTTGTCACAGAACTGCAAAGCTACAACACATCGCTCTTCTTTTTGTTGTTGGACTTCTTTACAGTGATAAAATAAAACAAAGAATAAATACAGCCTTGTACATTTACACTTACTTTAAGAATAAACATCACTGTGACATCAAGCATGAGGGAGTCCCAGGTCTTTGTCTCGAACAGGTACCTGTTGTGTTCATGTATTCTGCAGCTGTTACCTTGTGTGAAGCTCACCGGGCTCTGCAGGTGTGTGTGAAACCTGGTGGAAAACACTGCTCCTAGCGAAATGATCAATATTTTGATTTTCAGCTATGTTTTCCACTCTTATTTCTGTCTTTACACCTCTGCTCTACATGTCCCCCTCCATGAACACAGCATGCACTCACTGAACCACACACACCACTGGATATGCACACACAAAGTGGTTGTTTTCAAGCCCGGCTGGGCATGAAGTGGAAACCCTGTCACTCCTCATGGCCCAGTGGCCTTTGTGCTCACTTGATTCTGATGCTGAGGTTGTGACAAACTCTCAGCAGCCATCACTTTTTTATTCTCACTCTCTGCATCTCTGCTTCTTTGCATCTTTCTTCCCTGTGCAGCACATCAAAAGGCTGAGCTGAGGACATGAGAGGAGCAAAATACTCACCATGTGGTCAGCAGGATTACATTTCACCATAAGTGTGTGAGTGTGTGTTAGCGTCAGAGTTGGGCTCGTTAAGTCCACTGGAAGTCATATTTTACATTTAGCTGCTTTTCAGCCCGACCTGTGGCCCCTGTGTGTCTCCAGTAATCGCCCTCATCAGATGACTCGCTGTTTTTGCAGTCTCATACCTGCAGGGCAGAATGTCAGAGTACAAGCTGATACAGCGCTCTCTAGTGGAGAAAAAGGTAACATGTGAGCATGTGTTGGGAGAGAGAGGAGGTCTGTGTCTGCTCTGCTCTGCTCAAACTGACACATTTTCCTTTTATTAAATATGTTAGTCAGCTTCTGATGGTTATTTTGTTAATGATTCAGTTGTGTTTGTGTATTTTATTTATTTGTAAGCTGGATTATGTCCAGAAACTTGACTTTGTCTTGGAGAGGGACTTTTATTCAGCTGTCTATGATCTCGCCCCTAAACATAAGTCAGTTAGGTTGCATAAACTACAATTATGATTTAAACTTAGCCTGACTGTCGACTGGAACATTTTATTGTACCCATGTTTTCGATTTTCTTTTTTATTGTTTTGAGATTTAGCAACAGAGTCCAGCGATACCTGGCTGAAATCCACATTATCAGACAGAGAATAAAAGAGACAGGCATATCAAAACATTATTTTGAATGTGGCTCTTACAAATGAGTTCTGTGTTTTTCTGGCCTTTGACACTTTAACGGCGCTGGTTTGTTGGCTGCCTGGACTGTGATTGTCCTCCAGCAGGCTGCTAGTTCGTCCAACAGTCTGGCTCAGTTGATTCATGGTGTTATCTTTAGCGTTACACACTAAATGCAGTAAACCGACTCCTGAATAGTGCTTAAAAAGGAAAGGTGCTTTGATTTAAGATGGCTGAGAAGAAGTTTTTGGCAATCTGAAGAGGAATATTTGTCGTTTCTTTCTTTTTATAGTGAAAATGTTGACGTTTGTGAAACCAACATTGGCATGAAATAATGCTGCTTTCTTCTATTGTAATACACTGCGTTAACTTGCTTATGCTGTGGAATGGTGTGCTGTGTGCACTGAATCAAAGGCATTCGAAGCCCCTCTCTCCCCTCTGTCCTCTCCCCCAAGTCCAGATGGTGTCTCTTTAGGCCCTCTAATGAATATTGATATAAGGGGTCTGGGTTAACAACAGGGGGGTGACGCAGGCTGGGCCAGAGACCCCCAAAATTGGCATTTAGTAAAGGTCTGTGCTGAGCTGACAGGGTGTGGAAGGGATTTATTTTTGAAGAAGAAAGGCAGCGTTTAGAATATCACTGAGAAACAAAGTGTTATTTTAAATGTGCAAATCAGCATCAACATGTCCCACAAATTAATGAAAAGAATAAGAATTAGAGTGATTTTAATAAAGCTGCGATGATCAGTAGAGCCACTGATGAACTGATTAGTTGATTTGAATGAAAAAAGTTCCCAAATAATCATATTTGATTGCCTTTCATTATTCTTCAAGGTAAAAACTCTTAAACATGAGTATTTACTTCTTTCTTGTCTTTCATGAAAGTATTTAGATAATATTTGCTTTTTGGGCTGTTGGTTAACATAAAGAACGACTCTGAAGACATAATTTGTGCTCTGGAAAATTAGGGTGAGCTTTTTTTTCCCATTTTTCTTTTTTAAATTTATAGACTAAACAGTCAATTGATTAACCATGAAAATATCAGCAGATTAATTGATAAGGAGTATAATATTTAATTGCAGCTCTAGATATCATCCAGAGGATTCGTCAAGTTTTAGCATAAAGCATAAAAACAACTAAAGTAGGAGTAAGAAACAACATTTTGTAACATTTTGAGCAGAAGACTGGGAAGAGAAGTGGTGACAGAGGGAAAGCAAATGTCAGCAGAGAGGAAAGGTGGAGAGTTGGTTAGGTTAAGCCACTGGCAGAGTTAATCCTCTGGCATGACTCCCATGTCTAAAGCTGCTCTCCTGAAGGCCTCAGCTTGTTCCCGCCTCCACTCAACCCGAGGCTCAGCCACCGCCAGCACCCCGGGCCAGGCAGTCTGACCCTGGACACTGAGGTGGAGATTTCTTCACTGGAGAGGCTTAGCATCCCCACCCATTTCCCACTGCCTGGAGCTCTGTGGTGGTGCAGTATGTGGAAGGATGGTGGGTGCATGGATGAAGGTAATTGTGTTGCTTCCCACCAGCTGGTCCGGTGTATGAGCCAGCTGTAGCCCCCTGCTGTGCCACTCTATTGGGAACAAACATCCATTCAGAGGGCAAGTGGACCAAAGTGGGGAAACAGTCCTGAAACAGTCCTGAAACATGGCACCGGTTGCTTGTTTGGCACAAAATCAGCCTTTTTAATGTTATTTTGTCCCCTTAGTCGCTTTATATTTCATACCCTCTGCAGTTTGTCAGGAAACATTAGCAGGCGCACAGAACTTGTCCACACACACACACACACACACACACACAGTGCCACTGGAGCCGCGATGATGAACTGAGGCTGTGTCAGCTATTTATAACTCAAGCTAGACCTCTGTGGCTGTAAGGCTAAGGGGCAGACAGGAGGAAAGAGGCAGAGAAAGAGAAAGATGTGAAGGAAAAAAGATTGGCAGAGACCGAGGGAGGAAAGAGGGCACCGAGGAGAGTGATGCAGTCATACAGAAGAGACATTACGGTACACTGAAACGGTGGTTGTTAAGCTTTTCACTGTGAGGACACAACCTTTACTTTCAAACGTAGCCCCTGTAGCTCTCAGATAATGAGACAGAGCGTCAGACAGACGCACAGAGCTGAAGGCTTTCATTAGGGAAAGGACAACGACGAATAGAACTATGTAACCCTGAAGTATATCAAGGCTTTTGGTGTTGCTTTGGCTTTTTATGAGAGCTACAACAGTATTTTAAGACAATAAGCACAATGAGGAATGCCCCCTGTGCTTCACAGCTGGAGAATAAATGTAATTAAAGTAATAATTTTGATCCTTTTTGTCTAAATTATTAAATTTCTGTTTTCTTTTGAATAAAATTCATTGATGAGGGTCCAATTATGAGGAAAGTGTAAATCTGTGCATTTTTAAATCAGACAAACTTCATTTAAGTTACATTTGCTATTTTAATATGCCTGGATTTTCATTTTATCTGAGAGATAATTAAAGTACAATATCACAACAAACACAGCAAAATGTATTTAATGACAACCTGTTGACCCAAACTTTACAAATTTCAATAAGAACACAATAACCCCAATAAAGCAATGAAACAGAGGGAAACATATTTCTGCTACACAAATCTGAATTCCTGTTTTGCCTGATTTTTCTCTGTCACATTATAATTCATCTTGCATGGAGTGTGTTCCTACACACTCCATGCATGTGGTCACACGTGTCGGTCTGCATTGAGTAAAGAGGGGGTGGCTGTCTCCTAAAAGCCAAACTTTGACAGCCGTTTTGCTGATGGGGGGGGGGTGTTCATTTGACAATAGAGAGGGAATTGCAATGAAGAGAGAGCCAGTGTGAGCGACAGAGCAAAATAGAAGTGGAGAGAGCAGAAGGGGGGGAAGGGAGGAGGGTATCAGACTCGGGGATAAGGCAGCTGGGACAGGCTGCTTGGCTGGGAGCAGATCTTATTGTGTACTTGTCCTTCCCAAGTCACTCAGGCTTTCTGCAGAAGAGGAGAGAGCTTCTTCACCGAGATCAGCTCCTGTCAACTGCTGCTTCTTTAATCGTTTTTTTTATCCTCAATGTTCATCTTTGTAAAACAAACAGATTTTTCTTATCACTGACACAGAGGACTTGTTGGACTCTTGCTTTGCTTTTCCTCAACATTTTGATTTTTTTTTATCTGCAATGGCACTGCTGTAGGCATGGTGGTCTACTTGAGGAAGAGTATCCACTCTCTGCTGTCTGTCTTCAAGAAGAAGGGTGAGTTCTGACTCACATGGAGGAATTTTGGTAGACTCTGGCTTTGACTTTAGGCTGCTGACAGAAGGGAATGCTGATCTATGCGACAGTAATACTCTTTAACTTTGCTTTGATTGAGGTGTCTGGAGTTAAGATGACCTTTTTCAAGACTGAATATACCCCAAACGGCTTGTGTTGCACAGTTGGGATGATGGATGATAAGTAACATGTCATTACTTTGATAAAAGGTTCTGATGATAATTGCTGATTTTGTGCGATGGTCACTGCTTCTCTGTCTTAAGCACACAAACACGATGGCATGCAAGAAGAAACGTTAATGGCAGTTTGTAGGGGTCCTCTCTAATGAGATAAAAGGCTTAACTGACTTTTTTGGCGATCGTCTAAATCAACCAAAAGCTCTAAACCTCCTGCAGGGGTCTGGCACAATCTCAGAGAAGGCTGCTTTTCCAATTAATCGCAACTATTAGTTAGAGCACAACACTTTAAATATAATATGAAATTTGTCTCTGCTCCTTTAATCGCATCTGACAGTCCCATGGTTCATAGAGAACTGAGATTTCCCACAGTCTCACACAGGAGAGGGCATTGTGTCTGGCCTGCCTCACCTGTGTGAATGCAGGGGGGTAGGAGTGGCAGTGTCTGTTACCTTTCATACAAAACGTGTACGGTATGTACATCCACAGTCGAAGTGTTACCTAACCAAGTGAAAACTGAGAGCCGCAGTGTTGGAAGTGACAAAAGAGGGACAGCAGACACCTTGTGTTGGCCCTTGATAAGCTATTGACAGATGATATATATCCAACTCTATATCACTGACATAGCCTGCATAGCTAATAGCTAACTAACAGCACACACATAATAAAATCAAATAAAGTGAAATAGAAACCAGCAGACAAACAAGAAGCCACAAAGGTCCCGAATCACCAAAATATTATTACTTAAGCTAGCTACCTCTTTATTTTTTTTACCTGCAAGGTAATTCAATTCTTGATAAGTTCAGACTTCACAATTCCACAAAAACCAACACTGTAGTTCAAGTGAACTCGCGTTATCTGGGTCACCTCACAAACTGGCCCTGCTAGCTTTACTAATACTGACTGCTGTCCAACTAATACTTAATTTTACTCTCAAATTTTAATTTTCTGTGCAGTTTCTTCTGTTTTTAGCTGTCCTTTGACATTGCTGCCTGTTCATACCTGGTAATAACATGCATCTTGGGTAATCGGCTCACAAGTAAATAGCTTGAGTATGCCAGTTTGCACCTGACAGTATAATACATGTGCTTTTTCCTCAAGAAGGGGAGGGCATGAGGAGTTATACGATAACAAAGAAATAGTCTTTGCTAGTTATTGTTTACTGTGTTTGTAAAGTCTGACATGTTTGCATCAATAAAAGGCTATAATTTATCATAATTCAATTCACATGGGAAATGACTGAAAAAGTAGGTCCTAACAGCTGGTGAATGTTGTCAGATAAAACTCACTTTTAGGCACAGTGGTCTTTCATAGCCAGACCTCTCTCCACAGCTCTGTGTAATGTTGCTGAGTGGCCAGTTCAGCAATAAAGACACAGCTTTATGTACTGCAAATAAAGACAAATTTGAAAGAATGCATGAATTGTTAAGAGCCAAAGTTTTTATTAAGGTTGGCTTCCCTCAACAACTCTTAAAATTGTTGTGTTTCAAAGGGAGTCTGGGGATACTAATAAAAAATGACAATGTGTTCACAAATATTATACAGCATGTTTTAATGTTTACAGAGGATATCTGTAGAGAAGGCAGTCCCCTTATGTAGCCCAGGACACACTGCTAAAATATGCATCCCAGACCACCTTGGAAAGTGGTCCGAGTGTCTGAGCAAGGATGAATTGGGTGCATTTACACCTGTACCAAGTGCTGTCCTCTGCTGATCGGATCACATAGGACAAACCTTAATACCAAGTATGCACAAGTTCACAGAGTAAAGCCATCTTGAAGCGAGAGCCCTGTCCAGTTCCCACACAGAAGGTCTCCCAGTAGGGGGTCCAGTAACATCTTTAAATGCAGACAATCCAGATTATCTAATCCTCGATAGAGGAAGAGAGATACTGCAGAAGATTAGTCAGGCAATAGTTTACTGTGAGAGTCTGGTCAGGCTGGGATGTCTGCCCTCCTAACTGCCTGTCTGAGGCGATTTAAAGAGTGTGCTGCGTCAAAGGTGCGCAGATAAACACACACTTGTGCCAGGTGGAGGTGCAGAGGACTCACTGTAAAGCTGATAAATGTTTTTGTCAAACTGACACCTGTTGAGCCTGTTTGTCTGTCTGTGTGTCAATGTTTGCATCCTAAGAGGATGAGGAAATTGTTGTTATTGAAAGACTTGTTATTGGAAAATACAGTATAAATGGTTTAGACAAAGTTAACATACTTCAGAATATGGTGTGATGTTTTCTTTTTAAGTGAGAGGTGCAAATTGGTAGATGCACAGGGATAATAAGCTCCTGTTGAGATGGTATTTAAGATCAGTGTTGGCCTTGTACCAATTCAGGCCTGTTAAGAAAGTTCTTTATATAATCTCTTTTCTCCCCTTTCTTTTTCTACCATCCTAACAGCTGGCCCAAAGGGGAATGAAGACCAGAAGAGGTTTGCCGTCCACTACACGACCTCCGAGTGCTACCAGGAGAATGTTTTCATTGAGGGCAGCAGGCCTCAATACTTGGAGGACCTGCACACTGAGGCCCAGGAAGGGCTTAAAATACAACAGCAGGAAGGTCAGACATGCCACCTTAAATATGAAAGCATATTGGTTCCTACTGCTGACATTTATTGGCATGTGTTTGTGTTAAATACTCAAAAGCTTTTAGTTTTTCTACCTTTTAATCTCAGATGGTATCCCTGATTTTATTGTATATATATACACAGTTATGGATAGAGTTTATTTGGGTTCTGATCCTTATCCTTTTGGTTAACACAGAACACAAAAACGGAGTGAACTTTCCTGATGATGAAAGCATTGCTGTAAGTGTCCCAAAAGCTCTGTGGATAACATCATATCATTTTTCTTTCCCTACCTACACACAAAGAATGTCACCTAACTGAGTACTGTTGTGTGTCTGCGGATGTGTGTACCCTATGCAGTCTACAGACACACTGCGTCCGGAGCAAGATATCAGCTCCAAGGATGAAGGTGGCTCGCCAGAGTTAAGATCCACCACTGGGAGTACTGATACCACAGTCACCTCTGGTGCTGTGCTGACTAGGCCTGTGCTCACCCGCCAAGGTAAACGACAGCCCCATTTATGTGTGTGAGAGCGACTTGGAGAGGAAGCACCCTTATCTCGTTCATCTTAGGGTAATAGGAGCTGATCATAGGGCTTGTGAAGGTGAAAGCAGTTCAAGCTTTGTTCCTGAATTTACTGCTTTATGACAAGTTATAGGAATATACTTATTTAGCATGCACAACTCACTCCCACCTGCTCGGTGCCCATGCAGTCATGGTGTGAAATCAAAGGAAAAGCAACTTGACACACACACACACACACACACCCAGTTGAAGGGGTTTTTTTTTTGGCTTCTTAAAAGTTCTGAGCATCTGAAGACAGCACTCCAGCTGCCTCTACGTATCACAGCTGGAAAAGCAAAGTATGCCGTTCTGAGTGTCTGTATGTGCACAAAGAAAGTGTGATTTGTATTCTGATCCATATTCATCGTTTTAGAGTCCTTTGGAGAAGCCAGTTTCCTTGTATACTTTATTGGGTTTCAGTGCATTATAGTGCATTTCTTCCACACAAGTTTCTTCCCCTGTACAGCATTCCATTTTCCATCGCTAAAATAACCCTTCTCAAACTCACTGACTATAATAAGGCAAAATACAAGTTTTTCCTCTGTCTCTCAGGTTCCACATTCAAGCCTCTAAATCCGATAAAAAGATTAGACAAGGGCAGAAAGAGGAGCAGGAGGACCACCATCATGGGTATTCCCAACCAGGTTCAAAAAGAGCTCGGTAAGTCCAAATCATCATCCTTGCTAAACCAGAAGACATTCTGTATGCTTGGTGATAAACATGCTAATGACAGTGATCTGCCCTCTTCCAGCATTGCACAGAAACTCAACCTTCCAGCAGCTTGTGTCTACACAGCCTACTAACCATGATGGTCAGCTCAGAAATCCATCCCAACCTCAATCAGGTGTTGTAATCATTCCTACAGTTGATGGAGGGACTCCAATAGCAAATAAGGAGGGAGCAAGGGTGCACCTTTCACAACTAGAGGTAAAGGGTTTTTCAGAAAGAATTAATTCATCCGGAGTAGTTTGAACATCAATTACTGGGTTTGTGTTTTGTCGCTTAAAAATGGTCATTTCTATGCTCCTAAGCAGGCATCCAGAGATGAACAGCTGCTGAGGAAGCACTTACAGACAATGTACCAAGAGGATCAGCCTTTTAACCGACAAGGCTTTGGTTCCCATCTCTGCCCCTCAATGCTAAGACCTAAGTCCGTTGCTGTGCCCGGCTTGAC